>JAQFZY010000508.1:0-26317 GCA_034696285.1 Hypogastrura burkilli | reverse complement strand
AGTTCAATGGGTTAAAAACCGTGTGGGCGCTGAACCGATCATCAGGCAATAAAACATCCGACGTTAAGTAGTTCGTGTACGTCTTTTTTCCATGGAAATACGGCACGTTTTCTTCCAAGCCCTCCGCCGTTAACGACTTATTTGGCAAGCTAGAAATAATCGGCATTAGGACAACCTAATAATTGCATCTACTACGCCTGCTCATCATACTCACGCGTCATGGTTGGCGTGAAACTTGCCAAGTATGTCGGAACAACCAACTGGTGAGAACTCCCAGGAATTCCCAGACTATTCAAATTTAACGGATGATGTACACCATGTGGGCGCTTAAACGATCGTTCGGGAGCAAAACATCCCGACGTCCAGTAGTTAGTATACGTGCTCTTCACATGGAAGTATGGAATGTTTTCTTCCAAGGCCTCTAGCGTTTGGGACCTATTCGGCAACCTAGAACAAAATAAATTTGAAATTGTAAGCGCGCACTCGCTTCACCGCACAATCACGCCATAATTACTACCGGAAATTGTCATTTTCAAGCCCAAATGTTTTAAAAGCTTTCCTTATTCCAGATAACGGCTTATACTTCGCAGTATACATCCACTTTGGGTTATGGCTCATACTCTTATACATTGTTCGGTCGCAATTCTCTACTTCAGATTCTAAAAAGGATCCAACAGTGAACCCACGTTCTTCGGCTCATCTAGCATTAGTAGGCCCATCCCGCACTCTTGTACTCGGGGGTGACACTCGTAATACTCAACGATTTGCAGCGGGACATCCTGGTTCACAATCAGCTTCGCCAAATCTAGCCCACGAAGATCAAATACAGGTGCCAATTTCATGTTCGAACACGCTCCCCTGTTAAAAACAATTCAGACGTTACGTTGCATACTCTCAAACAAACCCTAATCAACTTCTAAAACAATACACGTGCTGAAGGTTACACTGTGTATTATAGCTTCACGTAGCTCGAGAACGGAATTCAATTAAGAGGCATTGAGTTACAACAGGTCGGCATTCGGCTACAAGAAGGAAACATTCGTTTACAACGGGAAGGCATTGATTTACAATAGGCCGGCATTCGGCTACACGGGGGAAGCATTCGTTTACAACAGGAAGGCATTGAGTTACAACAGGCCGGCATTCAGTTACAATGGGAAGGCATTGAGCTACAACTTAATCGACAAGAGGCATCCCAGACGCCTAAACTAAAAACTCGTAAAGCCACAACACAAAAACTAAGCAGAGCAAAAGGAAAATCCCATGATATGCCCATGATAGCAAAACAGATTTCCCAGCTCACGGAAACTTTATAAGCCTAACGGTTCACGCAAAGTTCAAATTGGTTAGCTCTTAAGGGGACCCACATTGCGGTTACCGGTCTGTATGGGGCTAACTACTGCAGATCTCGGACAGTACGCGCACCAACACCGGTTATATTTTAAGAAATCATACAAAGTGCCAAACTGAAATTCCGAAACGAATTGTAAACAAATTGAAATTTTAACGATGAAACCGAAATTTTAATTTTCCGCTATTTTAACGCATGGGAACGTTATGATTCGACCTCTTTCCACGAAGTTAATAATTGACTACTATATCTGCGATATACGACTAGTCAATACAATTAATAGTGCAATGACATTCATGTAAAACAGGGAAAGCAGAGGTTAAGCTTGGAAACTG
Source organism: Hypogastrura burkilli (assembly GCA_034696285.1). Taxonomy (NCBI): domain Eukaryota; kingdom Metazoa; phylum Arthropoda; class Collembola; order Poduromorpha; family Hypogastruridae; genus Hypogastrura; species Hypogastrura burkilli. Next base: position 24,631 of record JAQFZY010000508.1, on the reverse strand, counting down.
TGGGGTCAGCATGTAATCATTAGCTCAGTGGAGCTAGCCGTTGTCTATAAGCTGTTCCTTTAACGCCAGGTTATGGTGAGGATGGTGTTTGACTAGTTTCCACTCCTCACATCTAAACCGCCAAATCAGGTCTATCAGTTACGCAAAGGTTCCACACCCCTCAGTATTTCCGATCAGAACAATACAATACTCAAATATAAAAACCATACTATTTTGTGATTGGCCGAGGTTAATGGGGCTCCCTTGGTAAGTCCCGATTTATGATATATATTATTTCACAAATTAGGTACACACAATTACAACTGAAACTTCTCGACGACTACGACATACACAGACGATTTGAATATAATAGTTATATAATATTTATTTTGTAAAGTTTATTGAAGGAAAAAATATACAATATAAAATTCTTTACTTTTTAATTGTTGTCACGGTTGCGGGAGAGTTGCCTCATGAGGGAAGCCCTCCGATCCTCGTAGTCAGAGTCAGATTACTCCGAGTCCGACTCAGTAGTGGTTGGAGTCAGATCCACGAACTCTATAACATTACGGTGGTCTCCACTGAATTGGATACGGAGGCGACCCGCCTGTGGTCGTCTTGGAGCTGCCGTGGGGGGGATAGGAGGAGGACGTATTGGGATAAGATTGGCTGCGGTGTCTGGGGACTGGCTTCTGGGAGTGTCGGCATTAGGGCTGGGGATGATGGTGCGGGCGACTCCCTCTCCACGTTGATCCTGTATTCTACAGGTAAGGTCCCACTCCTCCTCCGTCTCCGGGCTGGTGGTTGCTCAGAGTTGTAGGGAGGACTGAAAAACTACAACAAATAATTAGAAATAATAATAAATATCCAAATAAAAAACCTGCAAACCTACATACAAAACACACATTCACAATTTTTTATACATAAAAAAAGGACTTACTTTTCGCAGAATGTTGGAGCCTCTTCTCCGGCCACCAAGAGGTCCGAGGTCGTCTCCGGGATGGGCCTTGTTGTGGTGGAACAGGTACGATTTGGGCGAATAGGTGGGCGTAGTCGCTTTCCCAGGATCCGACCCTTGTAGAAGTGTGACTATATGAATGTCTTACAGAAAGGCCGGGGCGGTTCCACGTAGCGTCCATCCATCCGGGGGATGTGAGAGTAATCCTTGGCGGTGGTGGTGGGCAGGGTGGTTGAATCATGATTTGTACCTGCGGTGGGTTTGGTTGGCGGGTGATTGATATCTGCAGTCATCCAATCCTCCCGAATACAGGTTCGCGGTCCCTCATGTTCAGTGACCCATCACTGTTGAAATTTTCTGAAAAAATAAGAAAACACAAAATAATTAGAACTATTGTAGTATGCATGTAATAAACCTGCTAACACATAAACAATTTAAAAACAAACTACGGCAATAAGAAATATCATGTCACTTACGTAAATGTTCTCCCAGGCGAACCTTTGCGACTCCGTCGCAAGACTCTTTGCAGTGAGGGCAGTCAAAACGGCCTGTTCCGGGGCTGATCAATTCCAACCCTGAACTAGTAATAGGGGTTGACGCCCACCTATTCAGACAGACCAAGTGAAATACGTGGCCGCAGTTGAGTCCCATCCGTATAGAATCTGGGTCCGGGATAACGGTGACCACTTCACTTCGGTTAAAGCAATCTTGAGGAATCCCGGCATTGTACGGGTATGCCAGACCAAACGTACTGTAATAACAGTAACCCGTCTGGGCTGGGGAGGGAGCACTATGTCTCCCAATGATGTTAGTGGCTCGTAGCACACGATGCAGGGGGGAAGAGCCATTATGTAAAGGACTTTTAATTTTTAGGGAGATAACTTCCTAGAGTAGTGTCTACTGCTTGCACTTTGAAATTGGAATGATAGATTTTCAGAAGGACTTTAGAAAGGTTGGTTAGGATGGGAAAGTATGGTATGCATATGAAAAGCCTATGCAGTAGGTACTACCTGCCAACGTGTAGCCTACGTGTCTCCAGAAACGGTCAAGAGCCGGGAATAGAAGAGGCTACTTTCTAAAATTTATAAAAAGCATAGTTTTATTTTTTTGAAAACATAAGTTATTCATTAGAGAGAGGGGTCAAATTCCATTTTAGGGGTAATTATTTTAGAATTTACTTCTCATGCCTTACAAGTTTGTAAATTTGCACTATTTTGTTAAAGGTCCTGTCTGACTGTTACTCTCACACCGAGTCGTTCATCCGTCAGTCTCACATAGTCTTCTTCACAAGTTGAGGTAATACCGATACCGTGCATGTATTCGAATTTGTTGTATCTGCCTGAGGTGTTAGCGAAGTGGGGGAATACAAAACTGCGGGTCGGATTCGCTGATGGATTTCTCAGTCCCCGGCTTACTGTATCTGAGCATAATCGTTTTATACGTGGTTATAGAGGACTAAACAGAAATTTTTGTACTCATTTTGCATCAGAGGATAGAGAGGAAATTAAAAAATTTTATCGAACCGTTGTTATGATCAGTAGGCCAATTTTGGAGATGGAAGGTGAATGGTTGAATGAATAAAGTGGGAAAAAATTGATTTGTTCTGAAAACGTATATTTTTATTTGTATCGCTAGATGGTTTGGGTGGGTTCTATCCAGGCAGACTAGCAAGGTTGATGCGCGGCTGCTATGTTCCGAGTGCTGTGTCCACAGATTCACATACAGTTAACTTTAAAAAGCTTACAGATAGATTAGTTCGAGGAAGTTTGCATCACGAGCTAGTCGCGAAGATGTAAATTATACAACAGCTACGATTAGACGTTTTCGTGTGTTTCGGAGGTCGTACGGATTGCATACCTAAGGTTTACTTTTGTTGACACAGCCTCACCACCCGTCACCCGTACATCCTCCGCACCCGTCAACAGGCGTTACAGTTTGTTTATTCACCTTAGGAATAAAAATGCATTCAGAAAAAGAAGACTACCCTGAACTTAAAATTGCACTGGAAAGATATAAACAAGAAGCAAACAATCCAGGTCTAATTTTTGCTTCCCGTCTCAGGTCTTCCGTGATAATTACCGTGAATGAATTTTATTGCTACCTTACAATTTAATTGGTGGACCTTCGCGGACGCAAAATTTAGGCCTGGATTGTTTGTTTCTTGTTCCTATCTTTCCAGTGCACTTTTAAGTTCAGGGTAGTCTGCTTTTTCTGAATGCATTTTTTATTTTGAACTTTCTTAGCGTTTAGCGGATTCTTTTTTGGGAAAAACACACCGTTATCGTTATCCAATTTTGTATTAGTGAAGTACAATGAGAATTATTACCGGTTACGATTACTGTAATTACTGGTCGATTGTCCTATTCAATCTAGCATCATTATATTAGTACTAGAGCAGAAATTAAGATAATTACTTTTGCTATGAGTAACACTGATAAAGTACACTTGAGAATTTTAAAGAGAAACTCCCTATATAAACGTGTGTTAAGGAATAGGCTCGAGAAGCATGACTAACAGGTCAAAAATCTCACGACCGCTTTGACCTACAGAGGTCAAATTAAGTTTTGTTGAAACAGATTTGTATGAAATACAACAATTTCAAAGCCGGGCATGCTGAGTGCATGTGAAGTGGGTTAAATGGCCACTTCGACGACGTCTTTTTTGAAGATTTAGGGCAGTAAACTGTTATGTATGGAAATCTAGAATTCAAATGGCGCATCGACACTCCATTCCCCAAATGTTATGTATCTTTAATTTTTCATTTTCGCGTAACTTAAGCCGTTTGGCCGGAAAGGGCTCTTCGGACATTTGAGGGGGGCACTAAATCCGTACCATACAGGACTTAACTGTTCCGTATTTATTTACGTACACATCGTGTTGTTAAGGTAGCAAACGCTATGTATCCGTTCAGTAAAAAAAGCTAATGGGTTCATCTGCCTAGACCGTGCTGTATTCTAGAGTTGACTCAAAAACTAGCTGTACCTATCACTTGATTAAGTCGTCTCTATATTCCCATCCTAAACTGTGGTAGCGTGTAACATTACGAACTATGCAATATGTAATACCTAATACCTACCTACTTAATAAAGTAAGTATTAAATTAGTAATAAACAATGTATCTTATAAGATATAAGATATAAATATATAGCTAAGAAGTACGTATATATAATTTATGCAGTAATTATTTTGTTATCACGTGAAATAAACTGGTATGCACAGTAACACAAACAAATTGCTCTCGATCTGCGGCGGATCCATGTATATGTCTCACCCCAACCCCGAAAACGGCCAATGATGATCGTAACCAGCCACAAGCCGAAATTACAGCTTTTCGAAATTTAACTATAGTAACCTAACGTTAGTTAACTTTACCAAATCCAACCTAGGCTAATCCAACCCAACGTAACCTGATAGTATTATTAGAATCAGGTTAGGTTCGGTTACCTCGAACTTTTCTAGTAACACGCATATACAGTGAGGTTTTTAAAGTGGGACGGACGGTCCACCGGATTTAATTTTATCCGTCCACATAACCTCGTGCAAAATCATAGGTTCATACACGTTTCGGGTAGCCCAACTCCTTTCCTTAATGATTTGCTTACTCCTTGATTAAATTATTAAGGATGGGGACGGGGCTACCTGAAACGTGTATGAACTTGATTTAGCACGAGGTTATGTTGACTGATAAAATTAAACATGTCGGACCGTCCCACTTTAAAAACCTTACTGTATTTACATACATAGTTAGTTGGCGCCCGGAGATATATGCCAAGTACGCCAAGGCCTCCTGGAGTTTTCGTTTAGACCTACCTCTACCTAATTCATGAATTGTTTAATAAAAAACAAAAAATCTAGGTTCAAAAGTATGAATGGGTAGAAAATAATAATAATATATGGCTATTGAGCCAATTAGAAATATTCTAACCAATTCAATATCTCACAGTTAGTGTAGGGATCAGCAATCCTTTCATTAGGCAGAACGGGAAATAGTACATTATAATGTTATTGTGTTTGTTTATTGATAATGGTACATAGACCATAGAACCATCACTCATATCATATCATGTCATTCCTTTCACCAGCTAGCTCTGTGAAAACTTTGTTTATAAAAACTACTATGAACTAAAAAAAAGTTCAAGACTAACCTGGAGCTTGAGGTGAACTAAACAGATAGAAAAAAAAACGGAGATCGTGCACCAAAACTATTGCATTTTTCTTTTCGTTAAAAAAAAATCGTCTGAACGCTGAACAACGTTTAAATGGACGCTAAAGTCATAGGTTGCATCCTTGACCCTTCACGGGTCATTAAAAGTCACATAGGGGTAAAATCAATTTTCGTTCAAAAATTCTGAAACTTTCCACAATTATTGATCTTTTAACTCTGAACAAGGTGTAAATGGAAGCCAAAGTCATATAGGTCGCTTCCTTGACCCTCCACGGGTCAATAAAGGTGACACAGGCATAAAATCAATTTTCGTTAAAAAATTCTGAAACTATTCGGAAGCTACCTATGACTTTTGGCGTCCATTTAAACGTTGCTCAGCGTCAGAAGATCTATCAGAATCGGCGGTTTGTGATTTTTTTAACGAAAAGTGAAAACGGAATAGTTTTGGTGCGATCTCCTTTCAAGGAAATTAATTTTAAAGGGTCTAATTTTCACTTCCTCTGTTTTTATTGAAAGGTCTGATTACAAATCACAAGCGTCCCACACCTACCTTGTTTTTGACTTATAAAAATGACATTCTTAGTAACTAGTTGTTAACAAAAGTCTAAATTGAGTATCGTGTCGAGGTAAAGCTCGAATCAAAGAGAATACAGTAGCGTGACCTTATGACCTCACTAACTAAAGGCCATCAAAGTCCGAAGTTTACGTCTCAGGTTACGGTTTACGGTTAAATACAATTTTAACCGGGAGTGCATTGGCCATTTGTTAAGCCCGTTGGTTGTTGGTTCAAAGTTAAAGTTGCAATGTCAATTATCGCAAAAATTATGTTACCAGCAATTCCAAATAGTTTCCATTAATCAATATACACTCACTGTGTTAAACGCATCATGGAAATTAGCCCCTTTATGGATTTAGATACTTTACTCATTATTCACTTATCATTCTTAATGGTGCGGTGTTTAAGAAGTCGGTTCATGGTTTATACATAAAAGGTCAACGTCATAACATAATATGTATCTGACTTCACACACAACTCCGGTCTTTGGAAATCCCCGTAAGAACGGTCGAATGCTGAAATACTTCTCGGTGATTGCCGAGCTCTGTAAAAGTTGTCACACCCTTCCTTCTCAAGACATTTATGATTGCAACAAAATCTCCGCATCCGTAATCCGTTCCGTAACCCGACGTACATAGTACATATGCACGCTACTGCCATCTCCCTCCTTGAATATCCGATCCGAACTACACTGAAATCATCTTATAATGTGTTCTTATGTTTTCTTGAAAATAAATTGTACGTTTGGATGCCTTTGTTTAAGACAGCATCGCCATGGACTTTAAATCCCTATACGTACTGACATTGGATAAATTGGTACACGAGCAGCATTTTACTGTCAACGTGTTGAATAATGAGCAGTATAAGTCTACCTCTAGGGTACATGTAGACCTTCAGAATTTAAATGACTTAAAGCCTTAATCTATTTAAATCATTAATTGAAAGGACCTTACGTGATTTAGTAGAAATATTTCCTTTTTGGACTCCCTGGCCATCCGACTTAAAAGGTATCGTACATTATACTGGACGTTACCCTGATCCTATAACACACTTGGTTGGGTCCATTGCGCATACGCAAGGTAGCCAAAAAATGAGTCAACAGTTGGAATTAAAAAATTTTATTTTTCTTACATGGAAACAACTTGAGGTTTAAGTTGGTGCATTTGACAGTAAGCAGTAGTACTACAGCACACAATATGAACCCAGTGCATCACCAGTGTAGTATCCTAAAAATAATTTTGAAGTCGGATACTCGGAAAAATGAAAGTCAATTTCGCACGTAGCCGCTTTGTTCAAAAATCATTATTTATTAGTAGTACTATACAGCACATGACAGAATTCGAAAAACTCCATGACTTTATATTTGGTTCACCGGGTGACGGGGTCAAAGGTAATTTCTCATCCCCATGAGAGTGACATACCAATAGAAAGCTTATATTGAGGATTCTGACAATATACAAAAACTGACGCTCTGGGCCAATCTGTGACCCCAAGAGGTCAAAAAGTATATTTTATGTGTAATTTTTGCTAACGTTGACGAATTGTTTGGGTACTTTGCGTATGCGCAATGGACCCAAACAAGTGTTTTCTAGGATCAGGGTAGGGTCTAGTATAACTTACGATGCATTTTAAATCGGATGGCCAGGGAACCCAAAATGGAAATATTTCTACTATATCCCGTAAGGTAAGGTCCTCTAGAAATATTTAGCTTTTGTCGCTGGACCAAACCTAATGAAGCACTGAGTTAGGCTGCATTCTTTAAGAATTACAGGTAGGCGCTGATAAGTTAAAGAACAGAAAATTTACAATTAGGATTAGGAAATACATGTGAACGGGACTCCTGTACGAGTTTTCCCCATGCCAGTACACAGGGTACAAAATCCACGGCATACGGCATATCCAACCAGAGATAAGATAAAAATAACCCATCCAGGATCCATGAGAAAAAAGAAACTCTCCGCACAGAACCTGTAACTGCTTGTACTATGTGAATGAATAGTGAAGTAAGTATCGTGACTTGTTTAGTTCATATATTTAGGTTAGGTTAGGTTAGGTTACAAAGTACCTAAAATATGAATTAAATACGACCTAACCTGACTCAATGTTGTTTAATCTAACCTAACTTTCAAAGTATTTTTCAAAAATCGGCACGAAATGGAGTTGAGTTTGCGCTGCAATCTGAATCGCCATGTGTCGATTTTTGAAAAATACTTTGAACGTTAGGTTAGATTAGGCAACATTTAGTTAGGTTACGTTACTTGTGTTTGCAAGGAGAGCGAGAGAAGCGCAGAAAAAGAGCCCGAGGAGTATTTACCGGCCAGTGCAGTTGCAGGTTTTGTGCGGATAGTTTTCATTTTTCTCATGGATCCTGGATGGGTTATTTTTATCTTTTCCCTGGTGCATATCCAGCTAAAAACTGAAGACTCCTTTATGGAGCCAGCTTAGGCAATGTTAGACTGCCACTCACTCCACTCTTCCGTGTGCGGAGTGTGCGTGGGCACGTTGGTTGCGGCTTTACGTGATTTTGGGTGGGGACGACCTTTATCTGGATCAGGAGCACTCATTCTCATTAAGGCAAAGGAGTAACCACGAAGTCTAATCGTGCTTGATTCGGTGAGCTTGCATCATCCTCTTTAGTTTTATCTTCTATCACCTAATTAAGAGACTCCATTTTCTTCTTCTGTCTTAGACGGCCTGGCTCGGAGTTAGAGGATCCATATCCCCGGAGTCTACAGGACAAGCCACAAAGCCACACCCAATCCTCCAAAGAATAAATACAAGGGATTTATTGCAAACAATTATTAAATTAAGGTACAAAATAATAATAATATTTTCCTCTCACTCTTACCCGTACCGTTTCAGCTTAGCTTCATACCAGATAAAATTAGTTGAATCATATGAAAAGAAATCTAATTCCTTATGTTTCCAACTCCCAAAATTTTTAATGATTTAATTTTCCAACAATAATAATTAATTCAGTTTGATATGGAGTATTGAATATGTTCATAGTTTTCAAATTTCAAAATCAAAATTGGGATAAAGTTTAGCTCTTCGTAGTCCTAATATCCCACATTTCATATTTTACTACATGATTTCCTTTGTCTTTGACCTTGACCTGTAGATGCCTTCCGAAGTCGATAGTCTAGACGGACCGGCCCCAAAGGCCCTTCCCGAAGACACAAGTGAGATTGGTGAGGACGGGATGCCACTGAACCCTTCCGGCGGACTCGGGGTCCAGTTCATCCCACAGGGGAAGGACCCCAACAATGGGGATGCTAAGGTGGAGCTTGGGGACGTGGGCGGCCCGCCCAAGTTTGTTGGCCTTGGTAAGGAAGAGCTCATGAAGTACGCGAATGACCCGTTCTGGGTCAGACTCCGCTGGATCCTCTTCATTCTCTTCTGGATCCTTTGGGTGGCCATGCTGGCCGGAGCCATCGTTATCATTATTCTGGCACCAAAGTGCAGCGGGACCTCCCAAGTCACTTCCGAAGTCGTCAAGGATGGGCCCTACTACCAGGTATTCCTCAAGGCTTTCACTCCGAACCAGAACAAGTTTGAAGGTAATTTACAGCGAATTCATACATATGTATTACTTACTGTATTTTGCCCTCTACTGCTACTAATGTATCTATTTTCTCATTAATTTTGAACAGGTTTGGACGAGAAGGCTGATTACATCAAGAGCCTTGGAGTTAAGACCGTAATCATATCCCAGTTTATGGATACTGCTAACTTTGAAGCTATTGACCCAGCATATGGCGTACCCGAGAACCAGACGTTCAAGGACTTGGTGGCTTCGTTGAAGACAAAGGGTAAAGGAAAAGGCCTAATTGCTATAATACGTGTGCAGTATCTGTAATAGTAATAATAAGATATAGTATTAGTATAATTGTCCATGTTCATGAGCTTAAACTTAAACCCCATTTTATAGGACTCAAGGTTATTCTCCAAATCATCCCGAACCACTCCTCAAAGAAGAATAAATGGTTCACGGAGTCTCCGGACTTCTATGTGCTCAAAAAGACGGACGAAGTGAACAATAGTTCGTGGTCAACTTGGACGCCTATTGAGGGAACTGACAAGTCATACCTGCACCAGTTCGATGAGGCCCAGCCTGACCTTAACTTCCAGAACAAGGACTTGATCAAGGAGATGAATGTAAGTTCTACTAATGAAATGAAATGAGTTGTGGCTACTACTAAGCTGGTATTTACATACAACTATATTGTTGAGCTGAGTATCTAACCGTGTTGGGTTTACATCCGTATCACACCTACCTTAACTTTGAGTCAGCTGATTTCAAATATTTTAAAATTATTTTGATTACAGAAAGTATTCAAGTATTGGTACAAGTCAGCGGACATTTCCGGCTTCCTTATCTCTGACGTCTCCTATCTGCTTGAGGACCAATCTGACCTCTCTAACCAAAACAACACTATCAATCAAGAGGGGAATAAGAAAGTCCTTGAGGAATTATTGGACTCTTCTACTTGGTGAGTCCTTCTTGTCACGTTATACGCTACTCTGTCCAATACTGTTTTCCCGATCTTAATACTTTATTTGACATAATGGTTGCTTTATTTTTATTTTCAGGGATCTCGGAGAGCGGAGCCCACCGTACGCCCTTCTCGACGTTGATGGTCTGAACACGACTGAAGCTCAGCGTCTCTACAGTTCTCAACGAATGATGCCCATAAGCTCAGATCTCTCAACTGGACTCACTTCCGCCTTCACGGCCATAGATCTCAAGAATCAAGTTGAAGGAATCAACTCGAAGAAATTTGTGTTGCGACGGGTACGTCTGCATTCTGCTTGGAATCTGTCTAGTGTCGAAGTCAAGAAGTCCCTATTTAATTTAATACTAATGTATTACATGCTTGAATTACAGCTGTCAAGCCCAAGGCTACAGCCAATAACGGCTAAGTTTGGAAATGAACGGGCCAGTATTCTGGAAATGGTAACATTTTTACTCCGTGGAGAAGTCGTCGTCTACTACGGAGAGGAGGTTGGCCTAACATGTAAGTCATGTATCTGAGGTCAAATATCAAACTTTGTTTGCTACTATATAGAGCTAGAACTAATCTAAGTCATTATTTATAACAGCCACGTTTGCAAGCGGTAAGGACAAGAACGTCAATGTTGGACAAATGCAGTTCAGTGCCAATCCCGATCAGGGTAAGTTTGCAAATATTTCTTTTATTTTCTAAGTATTTATTGTAATTCTATACAGTTTAAAAAGACTTATTTATTTTGATTTTTTTCAGATCCAAATCTAGTGTTCTTTAAGAAGCTCGTTGACTTCCATGATAGGCTCAACCAGACCGTCGAGAATACTGAGGAGGAGATGAAGTTCTATGTTGCGGACGGCGTGTTTGCATTCAAACGGTAAGTCCAACAATAGTACGCTGTTTGTACTAGTCTTAAAATACGTTGTGACTTAATTAGAGGGAGTTTAGCGTACGCAATAAACTTATTTCCGGATCAGTAGTGGATTTAACGATTTCTGTATTACTGAGCAGAAGCAGGGTCCAGTATTTAATTAATTAGCACGGAATTCGTCATTAAGAATTCAATGGAATTATGATTCTGTGTTAATCAGCTAAACTCTATATCTAACAGCGGGAACCACATCCTTGTGGCTAACTTGGACAAAGTGGATCGTTCCATTGACCTGACCCTCGCATTTGATGTGAAGGACAATGGAGGAGTCTCTGTGGCAACCCCAACTCCACCTCGGGATACACCTTTATTGTAAGTGTCTTGCCCTTGCTATCTTGAAACGTTTCTTTAGTCTAGGAAGCAAAGTTAGTTGGGTAACTACGCATAATTCGTACGTACCTCTGCAACCATGGAATGAATTTGAATTCTTACTAATTCCAGGTTATCCCCAACCTTTACTCTGAAACCGTTGGAGGGTTACATCCTTGTATATGGAATTGCCTAAAGGACCCAGTAAATGGAAGCTCCCTGGCACTCGTAGTAATGCTTTAAGCACAGTAGTTGTTGGATCATTCATTGTGAATCCTCACATGTTTTTTCCCTGTTAGTTATGAGCTTTAGTACAATATACTAACATCATACATACATCCTACCCGGTTTCAATGTACTAATCCTCGTGTTAGAATTTAGAATAAATGTTAGATTGCTTTATGCTTCGTGAAAATGATACAGTGTGTAACTTATGGCCTGGTGGTTCTCAGTTCTCAAGGATTCATCTCACTCAATTATTGCATTTTTTTTATGATTCCAAATTTCTTTCACAGCGAATATTTAACAGGTGTATCTAACGATCGTTATAAGGCGTTTGTGGGTGGGCTAGCATATCAAGGACAACTTTAGGGAAAGTGCAAGTACATTTCCCCGTCTCATCAGGCTTGACATTGGCATTTGGATCCTTGGTTTCACTTGGGAGTCGTTTCCACCACTCGTGGGCTCCCTGAGGCTTCAAAGGAAGGCCCCTCCCCTTCCCGTAACAGTGGCACATCTTGTCATCCGGATCACTCCAAATAAAGTACTTTCCTTCCGGCGGGTCACAAGGGTCGAACTCACAGATCCGACGGCCTGACCCTTTCTTCTTCATTACGAACGGCTTCTCGCAGTTGTGGTAGCAGCGCTTATGTCTTGGCTTCGGCTCATTCAGTGCCTTTCGCTCATTGATTGGGGACAAGAGTGAAAGGTCCAAATCAGCGGCCAGGCTCTGATCAATAGTGGCTCTGGATTCCGCCATGTTGCTGACTAGAAAGACGAAATAAATCAAAACTGTTCAGTCAAAAGTCAACATACTTCTGGACTGGAGTAAACAATCCCTTGGTTTTAGAACGTGTACTACGAACTTACCTTGAATAATTAAAAGTATAACGGCAACTTGTAAACACATCATTTGAATTTTCGGTTTTTTCACGAATTCGTAGGTAGTAACCGATAACAGGATAGTTGGGTTAGCGTTAGATGAAGCACTGGACGCAGGACTAAATGAATTAAGGTATTCCAACAAAATTTGACTAGTATTTATAGAAACATATAACCATTTATAGATCCGTGGCTTAGTATTAAATATGTTAATTGTAATTACCTAATTATGCACAGAGCCATTCATAGGTTCGTTTTCATACCTATTGTTTTAAAATTTTACTTGTACGACAATGAATGTAAATTAAACACTTTCACTTTTTTACCAAACCAAAGGCGGAATATGTTGATGTTGACCAGCAGTTTTATGATTAATCTCAAGGTTTTTGGAAGAAATCGCCTGCAATTAAATTACGAAAATTTAGAATAAACAATGCCGATCATAATTAGCCAGCAGCGCCGAAAAGGGGAAAGTTTGATTTTCAATGAATCTTTAGGCCGATTTTCCCCATGTAAATACAAAGATACATAAATAGCTTTCATGCCAAAAATTTAGCTTTCCAAAAATTTATGCTCAAAACATCAGTACTCAGAACCGCAGCAAAAATTAAGTGCGAATAATCAACTTCATACTGGCAATAAACGTATATGTATAACATATTTTATTCCGTGCAGTTTTTGTGTAAGTATTCATAGTACATATGTATACGTATCTAAATATTTACTCAAATCCACCAAAATGCTTCCGTTTCCGGGCATTACAGTGCTGTAGTATTACATGAAGAAAAATTATGAAAGCTATAATTTGTATTCATATGGCAGATACTATGGTGCAGATTTTAGTAACTAATTTTCCCAATCAACGGCCCAACTCAGCTTTGAATTTGAACTACAAAGTACACTTTTATAAAATAGTTGCTAACAGGCAAGTTTATCGAAACCTCAGACGCATCCTTTAACTAATATTTGGGTATCCTTGAACTTCTGACAGTTAAAAACTAAGTGCATATTTTCATTACATAATAGGAAACTCAATAAACGCTGACGCTAGATTGCAACTTTTCTGGACTATTATTCGAGTAGTTACATTCTACAGAAGCTTGAAACTACTACTACGTATTACTTCACACGTGAGGAAGATGACTCGGATCTTTCAGATTCGTAGCTGCGGAGTCTTCTTCTCCAGATAGGCTTGGACTGGGGCTCCCGCTAGCGACTGATACTTTATCCATCATTGCCGTGTAGCCAAGAGGGTTTTGCTCGGCCTCAACGAGCTGATAACTGAACTCGTCCCTGAAAATTCCAATTGAGAACTATATAGTTAGGATTCGAAACTCCTAACCGGCACAACCGAAAGTTTGAATAAGATTCTTGTGAAATGGGATAAACCAGTCCTTACTCTGAATTTGACCACTTCCCCGAATTCCGGTCTGAAACGAATATACGGGGTCTGAGGACGGCCGAGACATCCGAAGCCTTTGACATGGGACGAGCCGACCTAGGTCGAACTAAAGACGGCGTTCCGCGCCCGTTCTCTCCTCCGCCCCTTGGCTCCGCCTGTACGCCAACAAGTATTTCGCCGATTCGAGCCTCCAGAATGTTCATGTACAGAATGGCATTTTGGGCAGAGACTTCACGTTGACTTCCTACGGTATCCCATCATTATTATGTGCTTACTAGTTTAAAACAGTGCGTAATGTAATTTGTACACAATGCCAACGGCACACAACAATGAACTTACCCAGCAATTCCAAGACTGACACGGTTCCATCGTAATCCGTGATACGAAAGAGCCTTGCGATACACTCAACGATTTCTACCATTGACTTCCTAAAGGCTTCCAGTTGAGCCCGGACCAACTCATACTCCTTCCCCAGTTTCTCCAGCAATTCCTGAAGTAAACAATGGAAATCTTCAGAAGCGTAAGCAACATATAAACTTGGCAGCTCCAAAATCTTATTCGAATTAAAGCCTAACCTGTCGAGCCATAATGATTTTGTTCTTTGCCAGGTTACGCTCCAGAGTTTCCAAGGAGCAGGTCTTGATTTGAGTTCGCAGGTTCACGACTTCCCCTTGGAGTCGCTCAACCTGCCCAAGTAAATAGAATAGTACATTAGGCATTTAGAGTTAGCGCATATGGGGTTGAGTCAAAGTCGAATTATTTATTTAGGCCAAATAGTATACCTGGGTATTTAGTTCATTTATATATGCAAATATGCGGATATTATTATGATGCAGGTCCCGGTACTCCTCCACCAAGGACGGGATCGTTGGGGACACCTCACTCAGAATCTTCTCAAAGTTCTCCCGATATGACTCAAGGGCTTGGTCCAGGACCTGCTCCTTTGCCTGTTCGATTCGACCTTGGGAGTTAAAATACGAGAATTAATAATATTCGATCAATTTAACAGATGATACTGAGACTGATAAACAAATATTACAGGAATCCGCTGGGAGTAATAAAAATATGTCATAAATTTGGCTAAAACTTACTGATTCGCTCGTCATCAGTTTCAAGAAATGCCCTGTCCTTATTCTTCGTATTCATGAATTCTAGGAGCTTCTCTTCATGTCGCATTACACGGCTCAGCTCGCTCATCTCCAGCGTGTACTGCTTCCGCTCCTTTGCGTTTCTCTCAAGCAACGCATTGGCTTTTGCCACGGCTTCCTCGCTGGGAAAACATCAATAAATTATATTACGCTCGAATATTAAGCCCTGATGCATGTCAATTTAGCATTACTACTATTTAGCATTAGATGCATTATACTTAATAGTAGCACTATCCATCCAATGATCCTGTATAGGCTTTAGAATTAAGCGAACTGTGCAAAAAGTGAATACAGATTTTGAAGACAAATGTTTTAATCCATTAATACCGGATTCATACACGATTTATATTCCAATATTCCACACTGAACTATATACATATATAAATGTTTAGGTTGTCAGATGGATTGGTTCATTTCCATAAGTTGTTCTCATGTAAAATCTACCATTTTTGAGTAGCAACATTTAATACAAGACTATGGAATAGGCTCCCTACCGTTGGTCGTAAGCTGAAGTGGCCTCGTCCACGAGCTCATCAATTTCCGCCTTCCCATTCCTGACGTCCTCCTCAAGCTGGAGTGCCTTCTTTGTCAGCGTCACGTTCTCTTGAAGAGTCTCATCGATAATTCTTCTTGAGCTGCCATTATCTGCTACAATGGAGTCGAATTGTCCCGTGACCTATGCAAAATTAACTTGCATTGATTTTAGTGTCTGATAGAGAGACGGCACATTTTTCAAAATTACCGTTCCCAGCTTCCGCTTGGCCACAAATATTTTTTGGTCGAGCTGCTCAATGGTCAGCTCGTCATGCTCCTTAGCTTCCGCCTGAATTTTCAGCTGTTTGACTCTGTGAGACGTAATATTGAGTTTGGCGCAGACCTCGCTCATGACCTCGCTCTGTCTATTGAATTCCCCGTCCATGGACTTGTAGGTTCCTACGAGTCTGGAAACCTCTTCAAAGCTCTCAGCGTCCCGCTCCTCATTGTACTTCTGACGGAATATGTCAAGCTCGTCCTGGACACTGAGGTTCTCTCGTTTCAAGGCGTCTATAGCGTTTCTGAGGACAGGAGCTTTATATGTATTTCTAAATTCTAGAGTACCTGATAGTAGGAATTTGACAGATTTTCTGGGAATGTCTCTGCACATTTGTACTAAATCTAATGATTTTTTCGTTAATCAAGAGACATCTGAAACCGTATTGTTATCTTGCTTATGAATTGGCGAAAAAAAATTTGAAAGAGCGTTTGAATAAAGCATCTTATACTCTTACTGCTGGTGCTTGATAGCAGCACTTGATTCCTCCAAATAGGCCCGCTTGTCGTTTTCCATGAGCCGAAGTTGTCGTGTGAGTCGGCATAGTTCCTGCCTGGCAAGGATTTCCGTATTATCCTCAGCTTCCGAAGTTACTGGTTCCGGTTTTCCACGGCCCAGCACCATTATAACCTATAACTGAATCGTGGTCTATTATTGTATAAACCTGACCTGAGTACCTGTTGCAAACGATCGTCAACTTTATTACAGTATTTACAACTTTATTTTATTTGAGGTAAAAGTAATGACACGTAGGTAGTCTCTAACACGTTCATTTATTCCTACCTACCACATACCTTAGAACAACTAATAGGTTTGTATGTGTATAAAAATTCCTACTAATCGACCAAACAAAGTTATTTGGAATTCCGTTGTAAAGCGATGACGGGTCTCATCCGGCTCCGTATCCACGGCTTTCACTTGGCATGTTTTCATTTTCCGAGGAGGGTAGGCGTAGAAGACGACGAAGAATATTCTATGCGAGGCGAAGCTACATACAGGTGCATCTGTTCAGTAGTTCCATATAAGATTATGTATTTACTCCATTGCTCAATAGAGAAGAGTTAGTAAAAGGTTAGATAGTAAAGCCTATCCCTCTGACGGCCAATCCAGACCCTAGCCGAAGTGCACCCGGACCGAATACTCTCCCGTAGCAATCGACGTTACATAATTATGTATGTGAAGTTCTCTCTTTGTGTCACAAGGATATACCTATGTTGATCGTTTAATAAAGCATGAAAGTCGAAATAGCCTAATATTTTTATGTTACATCTACATGTAACGATGTCGCTTTCGGCTCCTCTCTTATCATCCTATACATATATATTTTGCAGTTTCCGCCCGTCCGTCCGTCTGTTTGGAACGGCTTAACTATAGTGAAGCTTACTGGTAAGGTTTAGAGCTACAGTTGACTCCGCTACCGCTGCAAAAAAAACGCTAACCGTCAATGAAGCGTTTCAAAAATTTAAATTATGTCGAGTAGCACATCAAACTGCTCCGAGCAATCTGGACATCAATGCTAAAGCTATGCGCTATGTCACAAGTGACCGCCAGCGCTGAAACCAAAGCGCAAAGCGTCAATGAAGCGTAAGATCGAACCGTCTTGAAAATTTAAATTATGTCGATTAACACATCAAGATGCTTTAAACAATAAGGGCATTAATGTTAAAGCTATTTAGCATGTCACAGGTGACCGCTACCGCTGCAACAAAAGCGCTAAGCGCCAATTAAGCGCAACGTCGAAGCGCTTTGAAAATTTCAAGTATGCTGAGTGGCACATTAAAATGCTTTAAACAATAAGGACATTAATGTTAAAGCTATTTGGCATGTCACAGGTGACCGATACCGCTGCAACAAGCCGCTAAGCGCTAATGAAGCGCAAGGTCGAAGCGTCTTGAAATTTTTAACTGTCGTGTATCACATCAAAATGCTTGGAATAATAAGGACATTGCTGTTAAAGCAGGTAGAAAGAAGAGGAACTGGGTCTGTGTTGGATAGGAAATTTAGGTAGAAACGGGTAGAAAGAAGAAGACTTTGGTCTGAGTTGTATAGAATATCAAGGCAGAAAGGGATAGAAAAAAGAAGAATGGGGTCTGTGTTGTATAGGAAATTAATGTGGGAACGGGTAGAAAGAAGAAGAATGTGGTCTGCGTTGTATAGGAAATTCAGGAAAAAGCGGGTAGATATAAGAGGAACTAGGTCTGTGTTGGGTAGAAAATTAACGTAGAAACCGGTAGAAAGAAGAAGAATAGGGTCTGTGTTGTATAGGAAATTCAGGTAGAAATGGATAGAAAGAAGAATGGGGTCTGTGTTGGATCGGAAATTAAGGTAGAACCGGGTAGAAAGTGGCAGAATGTGGTCTGTGCTGTATTGGAAGTTAATGTAGAAAAGGGTAGAAAATGAGGAACTGTTTCTGTTTATGACAGGAAATTTAGGCAGAAAGGGATAAAAAAAGAAGAATGTGGTCTGTTTTGCATAGAAAATTAACTTAGAAACGGGTAGAAAGAAGAACTGGGTCTGTGTTGGATATGAAATGTAGGTAGAAACCGATAGAAAGAAGAAGAATGGGGTCTGTGTTGGATATGAAATTAGGTTGGAAACTGGTAGAAGAACGGAACTAAAGAATTAATGTTGAAAGAAAAGTGGACACTTTTACGCGTAGGTAAATGGAAAGTGGAGAATGAAGAATAAACGTTTTGAACTATATATATAAATATACTGACGGATGTTTTGTAGAAACAACTTGAATGGGGTAGAAATCACGGAAATGGGAAATCAACGAAGGAAAGTTTGAAATGAAATGTAGACGGCTCTGTAATACTGGATGGAAGTAAGAATATGACGTCGGCTAAACCTCCCGTTCGTAGAACGGGCTTCTTACTAGTCTCTTATACTTGCGAACGCGGCTCCGCCGCTTAGCGAGGTTGGTTCTACGCTTCAGACGAATTTGTACTAAGATGGGATTTTGTAATTAAGTATTAATTGTATAAAAGTATAAACAATTTCCTTCAGGATTTCAGAAAATATTAACACAATTCTAAAAGAATCCCTTGCTAGGAGCCATATATGTATGTATTTATATGTATCTACTATATAGGGTGAATACCTGGGGTATTGAGTGCCTCCTGTACTAGACAGTGGCTTCCAGCAGCCCGCAAGTATCTCTCGGACCAGGTTAAATTAAGAGCCTATTTCCATTCCCCAATTAGATGTGCGACCTTGCCCATGTGCCTCCAACCAGCCTGGTATTGGTGAGACGTAGTCCAGACGTACTTCTCTCTCGAGATAGCATCTGGGACCTCCAATACCTACACAACAATACCTACCTACAATACCTTGTGGAGGTAACCTCAGACGGGGCTTCGACAAGAATCTAAGGAAGTAGTTATAGGATCCCCTATCTTAAGAATTCACATATCAAAGCAATGTGGTTCATTAAGCTCGTCAACATTTTTATCTTGGAGTGATCCATTTGGTGCCTTACCTGAGCCAATCTGTATCTCCTACACTTTTTGGCCACTATTGGAGCACTAAAGCATGGAGACACATTGTATTGCCCAGGCCCAGTATCGCTCAACAACTGCAAGAGCCAGCGGGGAGGACACAGTTAGCCAGGTTCGACAACCAATAGCGGTCTCAAGTTCTGGCTATATTGGAGACTAAAACTACCGACTGAGCCAGACACGCTCTTCCTCAAACATATGCACTTTAGTGAATAAATATAAATTAAGTCATATTGGTGGAATGGTGGGTTACAAAAACAACAACATCTTTGCTGAATGTTGGAGTTTCTTTAGATAGTTTAATTAATTCCATTTAAAATATTAATTTTGAGGTAGCATTTAATTCAAACAATTGAATTATTTAACGGGTATTATCATATTTATAATTTACAAGTAACGACCTCGCCTTCAGCTCTTGTC
Organism: Hypogastrura burkilli; assembly: GCA_034696285.1. NCBI lineage: Eukaryota > Metazoa > Arthropoda > Collembola > Poduromorpha > Hypogastruridae > Hypogastrura > Hypogastrura burkilli. The sequence continues at coordinate 4,843 of JAQFZY010000508.1, read as the reverse complement.
TCATACTTGCGCACGCGGCTCCGGTTGGGCGGTACGTCAAGTCAAAGTGATTTATTAATTATGGTCCTGGTTGTTGTTATGGACCAAGGAGGAATTAAAAGTGTCAACAAATCCCCTTAGGATTTTCAGAAAATTTCAACAAAAGTTTAAAAAAAATCCGTTTCTAGGAGGCATGATTTTGGCCCTTAAAGTACTGACCCATTGACCTTAAAACTCCAATGTCAGAACTTGGACTTTGTATTGGGCATAAAGTTTTGTGCGATTTTTTTGGTGAACCGGCCTGAGTTTTGAAATCCGGCCTGTAGGTTGATGACGGTGACAACTAGGTATGTCATAATATTATATTGGTTAGAATTAAAGAAATATCTGTTTCCTACGTAGTACCTATTCTATATAATGTACATAAAATCGTTGGTGTTTGTGGTTGTCTATGTATGTACAGTATGCATATATGTGTCCGCTATCTCCTCTGGAACTGTGCGGATTCGAATGAGCGATATCTTACAACTTTCCTAATTTTATCGAAAATATTTGACTTCTCGCAAAACAAACAAAACAAATGTGCAATTGGTAGGAATCTAACTCGTGATCGTTTGCAAAGTGGTTGGTAGCATGGTACATGGTGACTGTGTAAGTGGTTAGGCATACGCACTGACCAGGCATAGAGTCACTTATGTGAGGGGTGGGCTGCATGGACGTAGGTGGCTGTGCTGGGGTCCTAACCCAGCCAAACACGTACAAGACACACCACAGGTGCCTTGGCCGGGTCCTACCCCAGCCAAACAAAGGAGACCGCACTTAATGCAGGCAAAATCCCCGTCTGTGGGTTTGTTTTACAACTTCGCATACTTACGTAAAATTTCACCCTAAACAAGGTGTAAATGGGCCTCAAAGCCGTAAGTCGACTCCCTGGCCCTCTACGGGTCATCACGTCATCAGATGTCACATAGGGTAAAAATCCCCTTCTGTCAGATGTGGCTGGAACTCGGTATATCAATATAAATTTTAGTCCTGAACAAGGTTTAAATGGACCTGAAACCCGTAAGTCGACTCCCTGACCATCTTCGGGTCTTCAAAGGCCACATGGGGTAAAAAGATTACTTTGAGGCTTACCTTCTTCAGGATTAAACGTTATATTGATAGACCAAGTTTCAGCCAAATCTGACAGAAGGGGATTTTTACCCTATGTGAAATCTGATGACCCGTAGACCGTAGATGGTCAGGTAGTCGACTTACGGCTTAGAGGCCTATTTAAACCTTGTTTAGAATCAATTTATACGTAAGTATTTGAAGTTGTAAGACAATCCCACAGACGGGGATTTCTTTGCAATAAGTGCGTGGGGTCTCCTTTGAGCGTGCCAGCGGCGCCTAACTATTTACGACAATCTATTGAAAACAATAGAGCGCGGATTGGATTCGGACCGGTAGAGTGATGCTGGCGGCGCCAAATTCGATTTACTTAATTGAAAAACTGTCGGATCGGGTTTAGACGGGCAAGAGTTGCCGGCGGTACAAAGTTCGATTTCGTTGAGATTATAACGGTCGGCTCGGGTTTGGACGGGCCCAGTGGTGCCGGACTCGCTTAATTCTATGTATTTCTCTAATACTATGATCGGATTGGGTTTAGAAGATCACAAAGAAAACCCGAAGAGCATGATTCGGTTTGTCGGGTTTCCGACCATTATTACCCCCGGATCCTATAAGATTGGGTGGTTACACATATTACACCTTAACTTACGTACTTTTAAATGAATCTCACGCAATAAAACTACATAGACCCAGTTAGATTTGCAACGTGTTACTGACCACGACGTTTTTGATTTTTAAATTAAAGCATGATTTATTTTAAATTTATATTTCCTTATTGTATTCATAAAAACATTTCCTGTTAAGATGTATGAGGTTGCAACATTATGTTATAAAGTTTAGCTTAGTCTTCACCAATAATGTGGAAGTTAGTAACCTAGATATGAGTCATTAAAATAATAAGGCTATTATATTTGCTTAATATTAGCGACATAAAAACTATAATATTTCAAAAATCAGAATCCTGTCACATTATTACTGTTTACCAAACGTTTGTAACATTATTGAAAAGTTCGCGCAATATCCATTTTAAACGATTAAAAGAAATAACAGAACACACAGGACGTAACTAAAGTAAGTCCCAATATTCGCTTGCTTCAGTACAACAATTCGTGTAGAGGGTCGCCTGACAAGGCTCCTAATCTTACTAACTGGTTGGTTATAAGTTAAATAATAAATTATAAATGCAAATGTATATTAATGTTTTCGCAGCAATTATCCGACGGAAGTGTTAGTGGGTCTAACCATAAGCGCGTTGTCATAAGGTAATTATAGGTCAACAGTGCTTAGCACATCCTATGTTCCCAACCAATTAGAAATAACAGCTATTTCCCAACCATGCAATGCAGGGAATGTAATTCCAGTTATGCACAAGCAGGATTTAGCTCGTGGGTACGGTTAACGAAGCAGACAGTGCATTGAGCCCAGACAGTGATTGGCCAACATTCTAACGAAGCCAAGAACCTGTCTGTAACGGAACCATATCTATGTATTGCCCAGGCCCTACGTTCTACCCAATTCCCAATTCCGTACCCCCAACTGATGTAATAGGTAAGAATAAATATATATATAGTATAATACTGGCATATAAAAGGGCCCTCCTCGAGTACTCGAGAAGCTAATCCCGCAGGTCGATATAAGCCGTTATTCTACTTGAATTAGAAGCACTTAGAATATTATCCTTTGAAATCCTGTACTAGGTATTAAAACTCGAATTAAAGATAAAGAGTTGAAAGGAATTTGGGGCACCAGTATTGAGTTTCATTCCAGAATAGTCGAATAGCTCTCTCACTGATTGTTCCTTTTCTTATGCCATCTCCGGATCAGAACCGGTCCAGAGACTGACAGGAAGGTGTTAGTGTTGCGATAACCATTACTTCTGTTGACATATTATTTATATGTATTAGTAACAATGAACAATTACAGATAACTCTTCTCCGATGTGGTGTAATCATAAACAAATGATGCAGAATGATTCGACATCTTATTACTTGATTGCACAGGAATAGAATAAACGTCCAAGATTCCGAGATGATACCGACACGCAAATACCTTATCCCACTACATCCAGCATTGAGCGAGGCCTTGAAATCTGTGCTTAACTCACTCATGAACCGATCATAGTGGTATTCACACGCTAAAAATGAGCTAACATACGAGTCTTCCCATTCGATTGACTCTACTACTGAAATCTTAATCCTCAAACTCTATGAAAAAATGTACGATGTAAAAACTATACGAATTAGATCGACAGCATTTCTTTTTGTCACACTAAAATTGTTTCGGAGTTTACCTTCAGAATTCACCATCCTCAATTCGGTTACAGCTCAGACACGCCTAAAAATACGAAAAATGTTTTTCCAAAATGTGCATAGAGCTGCGACTCTCAGTAGTCAAGTTCGATGGCCTTAGCTCCGGAACGAGACCAATTGTGACATAGACATCGCTCTCTATTATTTGAGAGGGAACTATATTCTGATTGTTCCTGAAGGAATCCACACAAATGAAGGTCGCGAAAAAGTATTCGACTGTCTGTTAAAAATGCATAAAAGAGATTCCGATACTTTCCTCGGTACGGACGTGGCAAACCTTTATCCGTATTTGATAACATACCCGGTCGGACGATATAGTCCATATATTTTACCAGCTATGTCTATTTCTTCAATACGTATCTCTATTACAAGTATACGATTATCTAATTGAAATCAAGACTCTTTAAGATACCAGAATTCCCGCAGGAGTTTATTGATTTCGTCCACCCTAATTGTAGTATCCAAGGACGACTGTCCTAGATGCTACGACCAACGCGTCGAAGAGAGATCGACCTACATATGAGCTCTCATGTCCCGAAGATGGATTACGCAAACCTGTTATGAGGACAACAGCCAAGGATGAGCAATGCGTGACCTGAATAGAGCACGCACTACACACTTTCCCTTTCGTTCGAGCGAAGCCAAGGCTGATGACTTCATGTTTCCCTTCGGCTCTTCATCTCTGCCTACGAAATCAATACTTCACTTCGGCCCGGGACACCGGGGCCGAGAGTCGCACTCTCCGCTATCTCTTCGCCTCTCAACAACACTACTCACCATCTCTCATCTATCTCTTCACATCTCAACAACACGACTCACAGTCTCTCCTTCATCTCTTCCACCGCCCTAATAGCTAAGACAATACCTGTACTTGATTACCGTAGACCGAAAGTAAAAGATACCTATTGAAGCCGTTTGATCAGAATCCTACAGTCCACTAGGCTCCTTTATTGCGCCAAACACGCTAACTCGTGGCGCGACGGGTACCGTGGACCTGGACAAGGGCCCAGGACCAGGGATACAACACTAATTAACCTGATGGTATTTTTATATAATACCTAATGCTGTTTTATAGATATATATATTATATTATAATTTTATACTTATAACACAACATGATCACACCACTCGAAATCCCAACTGCTAGAAAATGATGCTTACACATAATCGGATATTGATGAAACAAAATATTTTGAAACTTTTATTTCTTCTGAACCTATTATTCAATCTATAACATGCATACACAAACAACCAGGCAGAACTAAAAACAAAAGATGTTTTAGAACAATATACTCCCCTAATATGATTGATAGAGGAAAATTTTTTAACCTCACTCAAATCAGACATCAAACATTGGATAATAGTATCTGTTAGAGTATTTACGTAAGACGTCATGATAAGATCACGCCAACCTCGAGGGCCAAGAAACCAGACAAACCTCGTTC
>JAQFZY010000507.1:0-26329 GCA_034696285.1 Hypogastrura burkilli | reverse complement strand
TTTGGCGACGAAATTAGGGGGGGAGGGGAAAAGCATATCCTTCGGAACGAACCTTTAAACGCTTTTTATTTGTTTCCATGCGCGTATTAAGGTTACCAAGGCGTCCACTCAGGCAACAAATAAATATGTTCGCGAAGTTTGACAGAGGGCATTTCGCAATACATGGGGTGCTCCTTCGCAATTTACAACTCACAAAACGTTGCTGTCACATATTTTCGGCCTAACTAAAATGTTTATCGCGTTCGAGCTCATAAATCTCGTGTGAAGTCAAGATACTCGCATATGCAATTTTGCTATAGCATTCAACGCATTGCCATTGCCCATCATTTTAATTTCAGAATTTTCACTACTAATAATAATTGCTTGTGTTAATTCTGAAATTCAAAGGACACTACAAAAATATTTGGACTCTATCCACACTTATACAGTACTACTGCTCCAAGTAAATTGTTTAGTTGCTAAATGTGCATCAATCATCATTACGTTAACAGCAATTTTTAATACATGTTTAACTACTAAATACAGCAGTCCCTTACCCGAAATCTATTTCTGCACATTGTCTGAAGCTGAGCAGGCTTTTTCAGTATAAGCTTCGCGTACATATCGGAGTGTTAATGGTTATTGGAAATAGTAACATTAGGAATATCAAGTACTAAACACAGTATTCCGAACATTTTATTCCCAGAGTCACTTTTCATAACTCCCTATGAACGGGCACAGTTTATTGAATTTCTGACGTTTCAATTATTGTCTTAAGTACGAATTATTATTGTATTAACATTTTTGTAAGAACAGGAATCCTGTTTGTTTTAGATTAGCTTATGACCTTATGAGTAAGAAAAGACGGACTTAATACGTTAAGGTGCACTTCATTTAACCATTTAGTAAATCGTGCGATGTAATTGCTTTTATGTATAATATCTAATATCCCTTCCATAGCCCTCGTGATCGTGATTTGCACTTTACTCTAACTTAAATAGGATAACACCAAATACTAATCTTCCGTTATTTCCGCTAAATATGAATCTATCATATCATAACATCAACTAAAAGTTGGTACTGGGTTTGGGACTGGGAATCAATCTATCATCATATAATTATAGTATTTGTCATGTGTATTAGCTACGAGCGAGCGTAGGTATATATAAGTATCCGTCTTTCATTACTATTCTGAATGAAAAAGTTTGCTCAAAATAGTTATTGGTTTATAATAAACTCAGCTTGTTTCGTCCTTTTTAGAGCACACTCAGGCATACTCTGCGACTTTTTACAAGAGCATTTTTTTTTTATTCAAGTCTCATCGCAGAAATTGAAGGACGTAGGTACGTAGAGCCATAGCTTCGAATTCCGGGCCCTGGTCCGGTATGAATCCGGGCCCCAACATTTTATTACCGTATTTTGTGGTTAACACAGTACACGACTTCATTTTAAGAACTCATTTTGTAGAGCGCTTTGTTTTCGCTTTGTCAACGATTAGTTAATTGCTATGACTCGGCCCTGGCCGAAGGTACAAGGGTCAAAGGTCACGTGATGTAGCGTACTAACTGAGTATATCCGAAGGAGCTTATAGTGCTCTTAGATCCATATTGTATATATCCACATCTACCATGGTATCACCCTGGAAAATTTGTTAATGAAGATTGAAAACTGAAAGCTGTTAATTTTATTTCGAATGAGGACTCACTGAATCTAACTTTTTCTTAATCCCGTTGTTATTGGTACATCTTCATTTAGTGAACTAGTAGATCAAATGACATTAACTGACCCTTTGGAAAGCCAATCTAACTTTCTCATGATTATTTTGTGGGCCAATTGTTATTGGCCACAGTTTTGTCAGGGTCAGTTGACCTTTCAGGCTTAATTTTGAGGAAAGTTCGCATAGTCTGTCCGCCAGCACTGCCTTATACACACTTCTAAAGGAAGTAGATGCATTTTTTGTACGTATAGTATTACTAAAATGCTATTCAATTAGTCTAAAACGTTGGCAGGCATCTGGAAAAGTAATCCAATTGTGTACATGTACACTGTAGGTTTAGTATATTTTAATAATTAAACAGAGTTTAAATCACTGAATTTATGACAAGAGAACACAAAGTACTACAAATGTTTACCGAGCTGCCCCCGGAATTAAGCATTGAACTGATCTACGAGCTACGAGAGCAAACTAGGATGTAATTATGTGAACTTTTATAAGCCGAACAGCGAATTATACTATAGATCCTTGTCAGAATCATCCGAATACATCTACAAACGGTTTAGGTGTCCAGATTTTGTACAATTTAAATATCTAAGCATTCCGTAGACCATTAATGATCCTTTAGAGTCACTGTAAAATTCTAATAAAACGAAGAGTTAGTTCCATTTCAATTTTCGAAACATTTACAGCTGCACTGACTGGATTTTTTGAGGAATTACTTTATTTCCGAATTGAAAAGAACACCACAAATAGCATTTATTATGTTTTATATTTTCCCGGTGTAATAAAGAAGTTCCGTAAAACATCGCAACCGGGCCCCCAGCCCCCACGGGGCCTGGGCCCTGGTCCCGGGTACCACTCTGGACCATTATCACTACGCTACCGGGTACGTACACATTAACAGCGGCAAGTAGCACTATGCAGCAAATAATGTGCTGCCAACGATTCAAATATTATTCAACTGGCTACCATAGCAAATTAATCTGTAATTAGCTCTATTATAAAAATAAAACAATCGACCACACTAATCTTAAGTAATCGAAGTGCGGAATCGACCGAATAACCCAAATTATTTGATGCAATCCAAGATAAAAGAAATGTATGTAGTAACAGGATACACTTATGTACTAAATAGTAGTATAAGGAATCGTAAGAAATGGATCCCTACGACTACGAGGCGTCCTCTGCTCCCACTGCCGACCAACAGCAACCTGCGCCATTGGTAGCGCCCCAGCCTGAAGGCGCAGTGACCATAACAACCCGACGCCCGCCCTCGGGGCAAGGTGACCAAGGAAAAGTCCCCGAGCCCCAGGCCCTAAAGCCCCTGCCGCCAGACGTCAGTTGTTATGACCCAAAACCCAGTGTCGTGATATTAGGCACCATTTGCCTGGTAATTCTAAGTTTTCGACCACTATAATTGCATCAATTAAGTCCAGGTTTCTTTGTTCCGCAGTTCATCAACTTGATCCTCTCGGGTTCTACGTTTTTCATATACATGGATCAAGCTCATCGACTTCGATCAAGTGAGTTCTGTCAACAGAATTTTCCGCTCTATGTTGTCATTTTCCTGGCATTTTAACAGTTAGTTATCCTACAAAGCGAGTTGTAATTTTGCTTCAACTCTCGTACAGGAGTCGAAGAAGTATACTACATCGGACTCCCGTCCGCCCTCGGTCTCAACCTTCTCTTCTACCTCTTCGTCTTCATTGGGTCATGCAAGGTAGGATTAGGGTCCTGGACTGGGGTTTTCAATAATCACCTATCTTGACCTCTGACCTCTTCCACAGCGCATCTCGTGCCTTCTCTGGTTCTCTCTCTTCCTCAACGTCCTATCACTTCTCAGCGGGAATGGAATCTGCTTTTATTTTTCCCTGGACGAATACGACGTTTTGGCAGTTCTCGGAGTCGTGACCCTTGACATAGTCAGTATCTGGTTTTGGGTCTGCATTTCCATCTTTGCAGTGTATCCGGACCCAGTCGTTCGAACTTTCTATCATGGGCCAATGATGCGAATGAATTACCAACACGTTCCGCCGGTGATGGGTGATGAGTGATAGAGTTGCCGTACAGCAGCCCCAAGTCCAGCTTCTCCAACAGCCCCAAGTTGTCCAAGTTGTCCAGCAGCCGCAAATAGTAATGGCGCAGCCAATGTATGGCGGCTACGGCTACGGTGGTTATGGGGGATTCGGCGGGTACGGCGGCTATGGATACGGGGGATATGGAGGATACGGCGGGTATTACAGAGGATTTTGGTAGTCCGCCTACTACTTTGAATGTAAATCACATGACAGTACATAGCTTGCCTATACTTTTGATATGTCTTAAGTTCGTAATATAATTATGCTTGAAAAAACCGAATCATAATTTTAAATGCCTTCACATTTTACGTCTTATACATTACCATATGGAATGTGTATGTATCTACCAGTATTTAGCCTATAGACTTTATTCCCTTGATTTTTACGAGATTTTTATAAATCCTACACTAACTACACAGTACGGAGTGTATACCAAATATAAAAATTCAGTAGTTACCTAAGCGCATACCGAATTGTTAATTGTCACGAAAGCTAACCCTAATTCCTGTTAAACTGCACGAGATTCTCTGTAGATATAAGCCCATAATAGAACTGCGAACAAAATTTGACCTGGCGCTGGTATATATTAAAATGATTAAACGCATATGACGATACCGATGAGCCTATGCTTTTCCTGTATATTACCTGTATGCATGATTGCAGAAAGAAACGCCGCCTTATTGTAGGACACGGGAACTGAATGGACATAATGGATATTACGCCTCCTAATAAAAATAGGGAGTGTTCCGTCCAACCTAAACATCATCCATTGAAACAATGGATTTTTAGTTGACAAAGGAGAGTTTACAGGTGGAATAATAATATGCACAGCTTCCCGACTCCCTACAGTTTTGTATTCATTCGTCAACTTTCAATCCCTCATTTTTTATTCAAGCCACACACACAACTTGGGCTCTCCATCCTACATAATAGACTTGATACGTCCCAATACATTATGGGCTGCAGTCTGCAGTCTGGTGGGGGCTCTTCTTGGGCCCACAACTTAGTACTACATATACTACGTAAGTAGGTTGCATCTCGTCGCTGATTGTAAAGTTCTTAATAGTAAGTACAAAAAAGAAGCCCATTCGACTCAAGTGCTCAGTCCAGTATTTACAATAGAATTGGGAGGATACTACGTAGTAGTGTGGTGGTGGTGCTGGGTGCTCCATTCATATTCAAACTATCATACTCCAAATCCTAGCCCTGATCCGTGATGGTTCTCATACTTACATAAGACATCTTTAACTCATCTATCCTCAGGATCTGTATCCAGGCAAGTCAGTATTTATGTAATTCTGAGTCTCTAAGAGCAGAGGCGAAAATTGAAATATCGGTACAGTTCCCAGTTCACATTCCATGCATATCCCTTACCAGGCCGTCCAATATTTTATGTCTGAGATTTGAACTAATTCTTTTCTAATTTCTCATAAGCTATCCTTATCCAGGGAGTACAAAGTCCAGCCTTTCACAAATATTACTTCCCACCACAATGCACATTAATGCTTATCTTCCCAAGGAGAAAAAAAAGAGCCTGAAACCCGATTCAGCACTTTACACACTCCTAATGTTACACCCGGCCTTCTGAAGTTCTGAAGCCGAAGCATTGTATTACAATTACAATAGAAGGCGATAAAACTCAGGCTGGGCGCCCACGCTATAATTTCCATGTTGCAGATTGTTTAGGAAATTGGACAGTATGTCTATTGAGTGGACAGTTTGGTGAACTTAAGATCAATCATTGACAAAGTATTGTTGATTCATTATTCCACCTTTTTCTTTTGGTGTTAGGTCAACATTTAGCTAGAAGTAAGATTCAATTTCTTTCCAAGAAGGGAGACCGCGCTTATTATTATATCGGGTGATGACTTTCCTTTAAAAAAAAATCATCTTTTCATGAAAACGTATAGATTAAATCGTTCCGAACGAGGTTTAAATGGACTTCAAAGTCGTATCTCAAGCCCTTGACCCCTGAAATGGTCATCAAGGGTCACATAGTGGAAATATGGTAGACAATTTCAGAGGTCACGAAGTTGAGATACGGCTTTGAGGTCCGTTTAAACCTTGTTCGGCACAATTTGATCTGTCAATATACAAAATTTTAGAAAATTTTTACGGAAAGTCATATTTCTCCGTATGTGACCTTTGATGACCATTGTAAAGGTCAAGGAGTGAAGATACGGCTTTGAGGTCCATTTAAACCTTGTTCAGCACGGTTTAATCTATACGTTTTCATGAAAATATGATTTTTTTTTTAACGGAAAGTCATCACCCCATGCAATCAGTGCGGTCTCCTTTTAGTAAAAGATGTCAATATGAAGTTCTGTATTGATTGAGTTCGACTTCCCAAACTGACCCGTCAGTGTCAGTAAGCATTTTGGTCAATTTCCTAAATAATCCGCAACATGCGTTGCAAAGCAACCTATTCCATCCATGCCAGATCCCCTGAACTACAAACACAAATACTTCTATTAAAGTTTACGATTGTAAATTATAAGCCGGAGATGTCCAAGCACAGCACAATGTTGTATAATTTTAATCGTATAAGGCCTCACAAGGCCTGGCCCCCTTCTGTAAATAAAAAGCCTATACACATGAGCATCTCTCTCATCATCACCACTTATAGTGTGACAGGACTCGTAGGTATTAGCGCATTTAGGAAGCCTTGCAAAAAGAGATATGAAGGAGCCTAGTCGACTCTGCAGAATTATAATGGCTCATTATACCACATTACATTACACAATCCTGAGCACGGAGTTTCTGCAGTGGTTCGGGGCTCAAGGATGCAGCCTCCATATTTAAATATTACTGAGGCAGGCAGGGAAGGTGACACGTATTTATGTAGTAGGGGCTCTTTTTACAAAGCACGCCCTGCCGAGCCATAGCATATTGTTAGAATCATGGCCTAGTCCCTGTTGTGGAATCCAATACCACCACCGTACCACCAACAGCAGGCTCGTGGTCACTCATACTCCATTGAATTAGGAACGTGTGAGCCGGGCTCCTTAACTGGGAAATTATATACCTTTCTGCTGGGCCACCTTGCCTATTCATTAATCTTCTAAAGAATAGTAATCTTACTGCCTACTGCCTACCACCATGAGTTGTTGTGGGACGTCAGGACGGAAACCGGAATTTGGTGTTGATAGTAGTGGGACGAAGGCTGAGCCTGAGCAGGTAATTGATATTGAGAATTCAGATTGAGACCTTCCTCATACAGTACACTAGTACCTACATCATACATGGACATCAGTATAAGTGAGATTTTGACTATTGTCTCACCAAAGTGTCACAAGTCACAGTTTAATTCCAAATGCCTTGAATTATTTGAATTATTCGAGCCAGAAAAAAAGTAGACTTTATCATAGTTGTAGCTCGGCGAAAAAAAAAATTGAGCTCGAAGAAAAGGTAGGAATTCGCTAATTCGCTGTGTTGCTTTTTACAATGGTCATGGCATTTAGTTTCCGGTAGGTAAATCAATTATTTTCCGATAGGCTTTTTTTTTCAGCTCAAAATTACCGTATTAACCCCTGTCTAGAAAGGTTTGCATTTTTTGTCAGGAAAACAAGCTGTTCATAGAAAACGGAATCAGAATGAGCGGAAGTCATTATTAAATAGTATAAGAAATCGATTCTACAAGAGTCAGTTAATGCAACGGTAGAGTCTGGTTCTGGTATAAATTCGAATCTTTCCCTATTTCAATTCATTTAATCATTTAACGGCATGGATTTTGAATTTTCCGATTAAACCTAAATATATTTCCGGCAGGAGATGAACCCATTATGGGATGGGCTTGTCTCAAATCATTGTTCCACAAAATACGAAGTCAGTCGGATTTGAATTTTGAAACAATTCCATATTGCATATTAAAGTGTAAAATCACAGCAAAATCTTGAGTCCATGTGCATGTACTAGTAATCATGTGGCACAACTAGACGGCTACATGGCTTATGTGCCACATAACCATCCCAAGCTGACACCTGACCCTGCTGTCATGTCCATATTTGACCAGTAGTTCGAAATGGTTTGTTCACGTCGTCGTCAATCGTCATGGCTCACGGCTTGAGTTTTGGCTTCTTCCTGGAGAAGCTTGTAGCCTGTCTGTCCATAAATGGACAGAATTTGAAGGAAAAGCTAAAATAGAGCTCCGGCCGCCCGGCTCATAAAAAATCCGACTTCTCCTTCCCATACTTTGACTCTGCTACTTGTTACGGAGAAATTAGATATTCCTGTAAGTGGGATGGCACAAATATATTCACCCTCCTTCGTCTTGTCTACGTCTACACATGGTTAAAGTCCCAGGATCTGCCATGTGTCTTTGGGTTTGGGTAGGAAGGATACAGGTTGATCAGGTTCGGTTCTTCTGTCCTCTGTTTTCAAAGAAAGGAATACAAGTGTGGGGCCTACAGTTGAATCTCTCTATAAGGAATAGAACCAACTGGCACTCTGCTCTAAAGCTCAAACAGTAAGGTCAGCGGCACCTACAAAATAGAACACCATACATTCGAAAATATATTGCGTCCAATGATATTCATTTGCTACATACATACTGTTTAGGAAATTGGACACTATGCATACTGACCGATGAAGTTTGGGTCGTCAAATTCAATCAATGCACCAGTTCCAATGCTTTAATTTATTTTACAATGGGATATTATGGGATGCGTAGAAACTACTAAAAGCGATAAAACTTGGTAGGTACTAATAGATCTTGACCTCCTGAACAATGTTTAAATTACCTTCAAAAAAGCCGTTAGTGGTCTCCTTCTCCAGGTCACTCTTTGACCCTCTACGGGTTGCTAAATGGTTACCGGGTAAATCGGCTAGTTCTTGTTGAACGGTAGAGGGTCAAGGAGGCGGCTTGCGGCTTTCACATTTATTTAAGTATTATTCACCAGGTCAGTATCTGTAAGTATAACAAGTTTCAGCAAAATCTATCTGAGTTCCATGTCGCCATATGTTCGGTCCCGTATCCTTTGAAAATTTGAGAGATAATATTGAAAACAGGCATATTTGATTTCTTTTTTGAATTAATTTCTATACGGAGCCAATTGTAAAATATTTGGTCTCATTCGTAAGAGCATAAAGTCTGGTTTAGAGCTAGGATTTAGGAAGAAGTGAAATAATTGACCTCAATTTGACATCTTGCATTGCTGATTCCATTCAACTTTTCAAACTGACCAGTCGGAATTTGCAATAAATGTTGACAACAACTTCCCAAACCACGACTATTCTGACTGTCGCTCAAACAGAGCTGTTCTCCGCAATTTTCCAATGCACGTTGCACATTTTATGGCCTGCACACTACTGCAGCTCGGACGAGAAACCGAAAGCTACCCACGCCACGTCTTCCTTCTAATTTGGCGTGCCCTGAATTGCCTAATCTGAAAAGTAATCAAATGTTCCGCTGGTTGGACCCTGACCCATGGACCAAGTCTCCATTATAACGGAGCATTTGGTCTGCGGAGCGGGTCTTCGTAGTGAGATTCGGCTGAAACCTGACATGCATACAGTATTTCTGTAGGTACTCACAAAATCTGTGCAGAGTATTTATTGACTCAGAAGAGATATGGTATCCTGCCTCCCTGGTTTTTGCCGGCAAAGTCAAGTCCCCTGTTGAGAGTTAGCTTTGGGTTTTTGGTATCTCTACCGGAAGTAGGAACTCCTCTCATGATATGATAGTAATAATTATGGGGAACATAAGTTTACGTTTACAGTATCTATGTATGTATGTGCTAGCTGGTAATGATAATGATGGTAATGGAAGCTGGGACGACGGAACCGGATATTTTACTTAAACCCTTCTCACCTGAGCGGACATTAGCCCAGCTAGTTTATGGGCATGATAATGTTTCATGATGTTAGAGCTTTATGTTTCAATCCCATTCCTATGTCGTATGCATGTAATACCGGAGAATGGAATACAATGGGAAGCTCATACTCGTATTTTACGCCCCATTAAACTTATTATTCCAATCCCAACTTTTAAATTACTCAATAGGCTGACAGTTTGTGAGCTGACTACAATTTCCTGTCTCAAAATGTAATTTTGCAGACAATCATCCGGGATCCAGGACATACATAATGGAGCGCAATGGGGCTAATAAATATGGACAATAGGGAATTTTCGCGGCAGTAAAATTTCGCGTATGGTTGTAACGTTGCATGCAGCTTTACAGTAGGTTGCAAAATTTAAAGGTTTTTTTAGTGTTTTGTTGTGCAACTTTGAATTATATGTACATATATACTAGTCTGGTTCTAGAGCGTTCGTATACAGTACATAACAGTATTACATACTACAGCAGCAGCGCTTGTAAAATCTGAAGGTACATATACAGAGCTATTATAAAGTTCCCCGTATTTTCACCCCTGTTGACTATACTGGCATAATCCGGATTCCGTATTCCGTGTCACTCTTCCCGGCCTGGCCTCCGTAAGCGGCTTAGTACCGGGTATATGTAGGAGGAGGCTTAGCATGCATAACTAAGGCCTAAGTGTGGAATTCGGTTTCATTCCACTACACACAAAATACCAGAACAAAATACGTAGGTTAGGTGGCGAACTAGGTACGGGCCGATTGACCCCCAACCCGTTAATCCTGGGACATTTGCTCACAAAATCAATATCCACGTGAACGTCGAGAACGATCCCGGCGGGTGTTAATAGCCGATTCCCGGAAAGTTTAATACTGTGCTTTATGGTTATGGCTCCTGAACATGCAACCCGAATTATCCGACAATAAATGGAATTCAAATTGTTTGACCTATTTTCTTTTAATTTAATGAGAAAACCAGACGTAAGCTAAGCAAACCTAATCAAATCGAACTTCATCCCTTATAATCTATTAAATTGTTCTTCGGTGACATATGGGAATAGTATCGTAAAAGCGGAAATTCTTCGGTGAAAATTATGCATTTCTTTCATGAGTCGATACTTGCCACAGATAACTGCTTTTCTTTGGATGCCATTTAAGCTCACCATTTAATTCGAAATCCCTCAACAATTAAAGCAAATTTCCTCACCAATTACAGCAAATTTCCTCACCAATTACAGCAAATTACTCACCAATCATTTGAAACTTATTATGAGCAAAACAAAATTTATGTTACAGTAATTAACGGAACTAAAATTATCTTATTTGAAATATTTAAAAACCTTGTTATGGAAATCTGCTCTAATTAGTGAGATTTCGAATTACTTGGTGATCGTTTAAATATTCCTCCTTTTCTTTTCTTTCCTTTTCGTGTTAAATTAGAACTGCAGTAGTTAGCAATACACTATGTATGTAGATAATTGTAGCGTATAAATTATTTTATTTCCTGAAAATTAGGGTTAGGCTCATAAATCCACACACCCATCATATAAATATTGTTCAAAAACCTAGCCAATTAAAAAAAAATCGCAAATATTAATATAAATACAGCATGCAAATGAACACCCCCGAAATTGGGTTCTGGAAGTGAGTCGGCGTATTATTAGCATACTTTTTGGAGCTGTACACTACTCTTTCCTCGGAGGATCCTGTAACGTGTGTGCCTTGGCCAAACACGGGGGGGAAAATGTATAGTGCCCTTCCTTTTAGCAGAGAGTGCAGATGTATTTTTTGAGCGTATTTATATACCTAGGAAGGATAGATTTTAGATCTTTTTGGAAATAGTACTTTACTCTTATTAAATGCGGGATTATTCAACGGAACCCCAAACTTTATTATATATTGCATGTTTTCCTAGTATCCGGGTCTACAAATAATTCTAAGAAGTGTATAATCCGAAATCCAGCAGGCGTCAGTTCTTAGTGTTTACGCTTACGTACAATCACTACGGACTAAATTCTTCGGACAATAGGAAATACGACATAATAGAGTGAGTGAGAGTGAAATGTGCGGGGCGCGTAGGGTTAAAAACACACGGAAAAACATCTCCAGGCCCAGATCAATTTAACGCTAGCAAGAAGTAAGGTGAAAAGTGAAAGGGGTGTGGGAGACTTTAATTTCTTATTATTTTTGTAAATAATCTTACGAAATTTCGTGTTCCAATCGTTAGTTCACAGTTACAAGTCTCGGAGTGACTCGTGCTTTGCGTTTTGAGTTATGAATATGAGGAGTAGGGAATTTCCAAGGTATGTCAAAATACAGTAAATATACGTATGTATAAGTATAGGTACTTCATTTAATTTTAGAACATCGAGTTTACGAATCGATGTTCTTACGAATTTACTATTTTCAACAGAAACTATGGGAAAAAAGTAATGAAATGAATTTACGAATTAAGACATTGTGTATTATACTTACCTTAGATATAAAATCAAAATTAAGACATTATCGTTATATTGTATATGTACATAGTACGTTAGTACTTAAGTGTTTTAATATTTAGATCATAATATATAATGTACAGATACTGTACATGCACGAGCTGAGTGATGAATGAGGTCATTGGGTGTTTGATTGGATACTACTACGTTGCGTAGTATACCTACTAATTTAACAATTTGCGTAATCATCATTAGTAATAGTGGTAAAAGCGAATAGCCAGCTTAACGACAGACGAGGTTCACGTTCTCGCTCTCGTCACCCTGCACCACACTATGCACTAATCAACTGTAAATTGTAACGTGTGTAACGTAATCCAATTGGAATTTTGCAATTGAATTTGCTGATCCGGATAAGGCTTTAGGCCGGATATCGATGTCAGATGTAGATTGGATATGCGTGATCATTATGATCAGTAGATCAGCCTTGCTATTTAACTGGGATTGGGTAGGCAAGAAGGCAAGTAGGCACAATCAACACTAACGAATCATACATGAATAATGACAAATAAGCATCTTAACTAAATAACTTGAAATAATACGGAATATTAAAAATAAATAATACACGAAACTGTAAAATACAAATGACAACCTTAACCTTTTTTATTCTAATAGAATTCAGGCCCTTTTATGACCGCTCTGGATTGGCCATGGTTATGGACTCATCGCATTCCTGCCTTACTATTACCCTCTTCGTCTCGATTAGAGCATCTCTATTACTTGAATACCTTGAAGACGAATTTTTGTTTTGGGCTAAGTACAAATATGAAGAGTTTGGCCTTCGATTTGTTTTTGTATCTACACGCAGTAAACTTTCCTTACGTCCAGATTCCTAAGCCAGGCCAGTAGTGTTTAATGGCCCAATGCCCAAATGCTGCAAATCCTCTTCCGAGAATCCTACATAGTTTGTTTTGGGTTCATGTTCGTAAAAGTATTTTCTGCATGACTAATATTTTAAGAAATCTCTGGTCAGGGCCTTATGCTATACGGTTGGTGCACTTGCACATTCAGGATTCAGGACACTGTAACAGCCTTCCCCGCTACCCGCAACATGCATAGAAGCCAGTTGCATTGATTAAAGAACCAGGACATATGGTCTTTGGTCGTATTACAGGAGGGTTGACCTTATTTTCTTTCCCACTAAAAGCTTAAGCGCTGAAGCTGAAAGCATTTAAATTTAAATATTGTGGGGTAATATGCGTGCGAAATACTTTAAGCTCCGTCGTGTCGTGACCTTACGTATACTAGGATATATGACTATGATGATAGATAAAGATCTGCAACGTTAACTATTAATACTTACACGAAATTCAAGTTGAATTGTTCTAATAGATCCTATTTTTTATATTACAGGACCCGAGTTCTCCCACTGAGCCTTCACCGGCTGACACATTAATGATGCCAGGTCCCAGCGGGAGAAGTAGCGAAATGAGCCACAACTCCTTGCCCGGGCGCTACACCGTTGAGTCCCCCAAGGAGCCCGTCCCCAAGAAATGGACCTTTGGCGGCCTCTTCAAGCGGAAGTCTGGCGGGAGCCCAAAGCCCCCGCCCCCAACCATCCCAATCACGATCCAGTTCGAGCCGAGCCAGCGGGCAGACTCCGATTCCAGCCTGGAAACTCCCACAAATGGATTAAGTCCCCGGAAGAAGCGGCAGTTGAAAGTTTCGAATGGGAGCCGACTTGTGACCTTGAGCCCAAACGTCCAGTCACAGTCCTGGGAGAGCACCAAAAGGGTTCCGCCAATGATCCAGGCTCACTCCAGTAGTGGGTCCCTTGAAGGCTCCTCCTCCCGCTCCTCTCGGGCAGGCGTAAAGGCCCGTGCCGTTGCCCGCCGTCAGAGCTACATCCACTCCTCGTCATCTGATTCGGAGGAAAGCTCCTTTCAGGGATCACACTCATCCTTGTCTGTCCTGCCCGGGAGAGGGCGGAGGGTCAAGTCCCAGGGCCCACGTGGCTCACCGCTAGTTGCCTCAAGTCCCAACTTGAACCCTGTCCATGTCCCTTCGTCTCCGAGGTGGGAAGCACGGGTTGTGTACACTGAGGAGACGCTGGAGCCCTTCGTAGTGAAGTTACCAAAGAGTCAGCTGTTTTTAAAGGGCGCCACGGAGCCTGGACACCGACTTGACCTTGAGCCTGTATATGCTAACTTGGGTCTTGGTGAACATGCACCTGTAAATGGCCATGGGCTAAGTGGTCACTCACCAACCCCGCCTCCACCGCCACGGCGGGACTTCTACCGGCCCCTGTCCTGTTCCTACTTGGACTACAAGCCAAAGGCTCCTGAGGTCAGCAACAATGGACAGTTACAGTGGGAGCGTGACCCTGAAGAGAGTTCCAGGCCAGTCAGTGTATCCAAATTGGGCTATCCGGTCCACAAGCTCCCGGCAGAGCCAAAGGTGAAGGAAGAGTCCACTCCTTCCTATTTGACCCCATCGACCCGCATGGCCCTTAGTCGGATCCGATCAGGAGAGAAGTCCCATTCTGAGTCCATTAGTTCCATGAGCAGTTTCTCCTCTACACCGAGTCCCCATTTTAACAGGAATGGGCATAAGGGGGTAGTTCTCGCACATGCCGGTAGGAACATCAAGCCACCTGATTTTCGGATAAGTCCAGTGCCCCTTGGGACCAGGTCGAGTAAGGGCTCAGCCGTTGAGAGACTCCGGCTCTCTTCCGAAGTTTCAACAGGGTCCGACACTACACAGGCACAGCAGCAGAGCCCTGCCGATGCCCTCTTGTATAGACCCGGCCGATTCGAACGTGTCCCGTCAGCCCCAAAGAACCCGGGCAAGAACTTGGAGGACGCTCTGAACGAATTGGAGCTGATGTACAAGAGCCTCCGCTTGTCGGATGAGGATCTGCTGGATCGGGCTGAGCGGCGTGACCTGCCTACTGCTCATCAGGAGCTAAGGGACAAGGATCCAGTTCGTGTGACACACTTCCGGTTTTCCCCACAAGGATCATTGGGCTCCCTTGAGTCTCTGACAGCTCGAGCCAGAGCCCCGCCCCTCCGACGATCCTCCCGTCCTGACCCCGTGTCGGATGACATGGCACAGCGGAGATACACGAACACGAATGGGGCAGTGAAGAAGAATGACCCAATGGAACTAGTCTCACAGGCTGGGTCCTATTTGGTACTGAGCCCGGCCTTCTCCCCACCCGTGACCCCTGAACCTCTTTTGCTCTACACGAATGACCCAGACTTGACCTCGGATGACGTGACGGTCCGTAACTATCGGCGGGCCAACAGCATTAGGCTGATTGAAGAACCCCAGCCACTCTTTGGGATTCCGCTGGGTCCAGTGACCAAGGCTGCAGACTCGGACTATCTTCACTCTAAGCCTGTGGAGAAGTACAGGCCTCTGTTCAGGCACATGAAGAACCCTGACATTGTGAAAGACGACGCGGCCTATCGTACGCTTCGGAAGGACTTAAATGGAGATCCTACGAGTTGCAATTGGACCCCGAGACTCTTCAGCCCTAGTGGAAGTACGGAAGCCCTGCCTGGTGCTGACAAGAAGCTTCGAGCTCAGAGGTCACTCTCGGCAAATGTATCACAGTACTTCCCAGGTGTCAATGAAGAGAGTAAATGGAACAGCTACAGTGACTTGAACCTTGTGCACGGTCGGAGGTCCTTGACGCCGGGCAGGAATTACATGGAGCCTAGTTGGGTTGAGCAGGCGGAGATCGGGGAGTTTGGCCGAGACGGGCGTGGATCTCAAGATGGGGTCAAGTTACGTGAAAATGGCAGTTCTGAGCGACAGGTGAAGGACGAGACTCAGTTTTCACGGCCATCGAACAGTGGTGGCTTTTATGATAATGCTTCGTATGACTTGGAGAAGCCACTTCGAATCCACTCCCCAGATCCCAAGCCGGTCCCAAGCATTAGGAAGGCAAAAATTACCAAGAGCTCTGCCTTGCCGCCCACCGATGGGAAACCCAGGCGGCCTTGGACTGACATCCTCCTCCAGAGCTTTGAGAAACCCGAGGAAGAGGACGACGAAGTGTTTGTGGACGCCTCTGCCGTTACGCCAGTCCTGACCCCTATAACCACACCAAGGGTCACGCCTGCGCCTGCACCAGTCTGCACCACTGAAATGCCCAATCAGAGTCAGGGTAGTCGGAGAGGAAGCTTAGCTGAACAGCAGGTGTCCACAGAGAAGCGGAAGTCCTGGTCCGAGGGCCCAAAACAATACGAAACCTACAGCTCAGCACATGCGGCCATACTGGGGAACTTACCATCCAAGCTCCAGTTCTCTCCGCTCCCGCCCCCAAGGAGGGTCAAGCAGGTCACGCTGGGTGGATTCGAGCAGGCTGCAGCTCCACGCTCACGAGCTGTTGAGCAGGCTCCGGAGCCAGATTGTTTCCCAGTGATTCAGACTAAGCCTCTACCCGAGCTGAACGTGAGCGTTGTGACACATGCAGAGCGTCTGAGCACAGCTAGTAGCGGCCCTTCCCACAAAGAGCAGGAGCTGAATGACCTCATCGATGCCCTTGTGAAAGAAGCTGATAGCTGCGGGCCGCCGGAAAACCGTGAGACCGCTCACACAAGAAAGAAGCAGCGACGCCCTCTATCGGCTGAGAAGGAGTCACAGTGGCAGGCAGCCATTGCGGAAATGGAGGCAGTCTCAAAGCCAGTGACAGCCAGTCAGAGCCAAGTTCTGGCGCATCAGACAATCAGTGAAGTTGCTCAGGCCCCAATGGAGGAAAAGGCTTGGGAGGATCAAGGGCAGATGCAAGTGCAGGAAAGGTCATGGAAGACTCCAGGTCAGGCGCCAGATACTAGCTCTAGTTGGGATGAGCCTGATGCAGACACCGCAGGCTTGGAGAAGTCCCAGCCTAAATCCAACGAGAAGCCCAAATTAGCTGCAGCCGCTGACCCTGTTGACCCCCCGCCAATGGTAGCCAAGAAAAGTCCCCTTGAAGGTGAGGGCACTAGCGCACTGCAGGCCAGTGAGTGGACAACCTGGACACGCCTCCTCCTGTTTGCATGCTATCTCCTTGCTTTCACTCAGTCACTCGCCACCTCCGATATCATTCCTATTATGGGCATCCTGATTGCTGTCTTTGTGTGGCTCGCTTCCAGTTTGTTCTAAATTATGAGTTAATGTTCCAAATCGTGTGTTAATCAATATTTAGTGACTACAGAGTACATTGTCCCACTGTAATAATTATGAATTAACCATTGTCAAGCCAGGAGCCTGTTGTGTCTAATGTTACAGAGTCTGCCATTGTAAATTGTAAATCCGAATTTAGTCAAGATACAATAGCCTATCCCTGTGACCCGTCCGTGGTGACTTGTGCGGGAGAAAAACAAACTGTGATTCATCCATGCCTTATGGCGCCCGTGTAAATTGTTCCAAGTTCCGGTTTCGGATTCGGAAGACTGTAGAATTGTGGAGTGGAGTACAAGTTTGGTAAATTGTATTTTAGGCTTCGTGGATGAGCTCCGTCCCCAAATTCATCATTTCAAAGGGGGATCTCTCATCATGTTCAGAGTGCCAAAGACAAGGGGCCCTCTTGCACCCAAGGTGAACCGTGATGATGATGAGTCTATTTTTATTGGAAGGTGTCCAAAGCAAGAGACAGAAAGTAGTCGTTTTTGCCAAATAGCTGAGTTCTTTCAAAGGCAGCCGTCCACGGTTTGGATCCTCCCTTACGCTCGCACTTCTAATTGGGACTAGGCCCAGTACCAGTCTTCCACTACAAATGGGTTACTAACCTTATGACTTATAGCTTAAGTTCAGAGCTTACTATTCAACTCAGGTATATTAGTAAAAAATAATTATAATGTTTTATGCGATTGATTCTTGATTTCACGCTATTTTTGGCAGGCTGCAAAGTAGTACATAGTAGTGCATTGTAACATTGTAATATCTCTTATTAATGAAACGATTCTTGTTCTTTTCGCTTTCTATTTCTGTAGTGATTAGTTTAAAATAATATTATACCATATTGGTAGCTTAAATGTAGTTTTTTTTTGGCTTATTAAAAATGTTATGCTTAGGATCCCTTGCAGCTATATACATACTCTTAGAAACGTAAGTTTAATAGTAAGATACTCTGAGCCTTGTGATTCCTAATTCCTGACCCGTGTCATACCTTGTACTTATTTAAAATTGAAATTATTATAAATCAATTCCTAGTTGTATCTATTATTTAGTAATATACACCTTTGGCTTTATCGTTGTTACTTATTGGCTTATTGCTATTACTAGTAGGTATATTAAGTTAGTATGTACTATTATGTTGGATTCTCCGGCTAACTTGTTTGTGACTAATCATGACTACTAAATTAACTGTGTGCCATGTAATGAGAATAAGAATGACAAAAGTAATACATACTTGATGCCCAAACCACTTCCTCACACCGCACACCCTTTTGCACGTATTTCTCAATCTTTTTATTTGATTACACGCTTTTTATGAATTTGATTCGCATCATCATCCCTGCACTCCTTGATAATAAAGGTAGATTAGACAGACTGCGTGGCACGTTAGTTGGCCGTAAAATTGAATCTCACACCTGTGTAGAAGTAGATGCTTTCTTGTAGATTATTATATGTGTATACCAATTCTACGCTGGCACCACAAACCACAACGCTTCTTCTTTTAGTAGTACCTACGGGTTTTGAGGGAATTATTCGGATACGCCCACTTAGTAGTTTCAGTATAAATCATCCTCTAGTTCAGTTATGAATATTTGGTACGCTGTAGTGATCCAAGTAGATACGATTTGGACTAAATCCTAGGACAATTTATGGCACCGCCTCAAAAACCCGCTTTCGAAGTAATATGCAACCAACAGTTGCAACCCATATATTGTGGAAATTATTTTCAACTATGATAATGGCACGACGGCACCTTAAAAATATTAACTTCTCCCGTTAAAAAAAATGCTGATTCTGAAAGGTGTGGCTTATTTACGTAGTTATAACACGGAATTCTTTCTAGATTAACACAAGTAATAATGGTTGGAGGTCACTTTTCACTTTTTTAGCCCGAGTTCAGCTTTCCGGTTTATCAGTCGGTAATTTTTGGACAGAACTCAGTATTTTTGCTTTTGCCAATTTGTGTGTGTTTGGATTTGATTTGAAAATTCTATTTGTGTGGTTTCGTGCTTCGTGGTTTGACTTTATTTTTCTTACTCACAGGTTGGTAGTTCGTGCAATAATATGTAGTCAGCGAAGTGCCGTGTTTTATTTGTACCTATTGTTAAACTTTACCTGGCGTGAAACTCAATTTATGAACAAATAGAAGATACAAAAGAATGCTTCATTTTCCCTTTGAAGCAAAGGTGAGACAAAATATTTTGCGATACAGATCAGTCTATTACAGTATAATTTCAGGCTACTTGTAGGCGTGCCTGGTTAACTCGAACTAAAAAAGTTATAAATTACGGCTGTCAATATACAAAGGCAAAGCGCACAACCAAGTCTTTTTAGAAAAACAAATTACAAGAAAGCTGCGTCCGATTTAGTATTTTACTAAATGGTTTTCTAATTGCTTTTTACTTGTTTGGCTTTAAAAAGTTTGGCTTTTGTCGCATGTTCCGTATTGAATATACAGCGTTTTAGCATTGAGTGATTAAAAATATTTTATATCAATCGTATCATATATCCTCCCATAATTCTTTTAATATCCAACCCTGAATTTTTCCCAAGAAATGGTACAATTTCTTAGAGGAGTCATAGTGAATTCCGTGTTGGCAACGGTTTCTACAAAATCCCACAGTAGAAGTACCTCTGTGCTTCACGCATATATGTATATGTATATGTATTTATACATTTTATAATACCATTATCCAGAAAAAGGTCGGCGAGGACTGGGTCATCTGATTTCCGGCTCCGCCTTTGCACCCATAATTCCTCATCAAGTTTTGGAAACGCAGAAAAGCCCTAACAAAGGGTTCTGGCGGAAACCAAGCGTCTTCGCAGGCGGAGCATCGTATCCGGTAAATGTATGAAATAGAATATAAGTATATTTTTTCATTACTGATTTCCCCAATTTCCAGTTTTTTCTACGTTCGTGAAATACTGTGATGTTATACTCATAGGGCTTGGTAGCTTGTAGAAGTCAAGGCAACCTGCCATGTTGGAACAAGGAGAACAGGCCTGCAGCCGAGTCAAAGTATCCTTTCGGTAAGTTATCTTCCTCGGGCTTCAAAACTACGCCAAAATCGAAGTAATAATTGTTAAAGTATGAATATAGGTATATAGTCTACGTTCGCAGCTGTTTGAATCCACTTACCTGTTGTACTGTATACAGCCTTTCCAATGTTTTACGAAGTTGACAAATTCTTCCTGCATTCGTGTTTAGCTCGAACTGAGAACGAGGCTGAGGAGACGGGTGCAATCATTGGGCGCTTTCAGATTGGGAACTTGTCCCAAAAACCGACGACGCCTAATGTAGCGGAATATGTTTGCAAAGACCAGTCGACCATCTCATCGGGCATGACAGGGGTCCGTAGACTTCTAAGCCGGGAGAATAAGGCAGTACCCAAGGCATCAGCTCTACAAAAGAGCGTCTCATCCAATAATTACTTTTCTCGCATATCGACTCAGCCCTCATTTTTCAAAAAGTTTTTCGAAAAAACCCCACCTGCCGATCCCAAAGAAAAGGGAACGGAGAAGCCTGTGGAGCCCGAGCCCATGAACAGCGTATCTTCAAAGGCCTCCCATTTCATGAAACTGGAGCACGATCAGCGGTTCAGCAAATGGAGGAAGGACAAGGACCGGTTATCCACGCAGCCGGTCACGACTCAGGAAGTTACAGAGGCCGCACAGATCAACCCGCCCAAGGACTGGCCACAGATAGAGCAGGGGAATAAGTCGGCAAGAACTGGTACGATCCAAATGTTGGGCAAAATTATACTTTGGGACAAAATTATAATTTTTTTTTTTGCAGAATCCGTCGACAACTTGGAGCCTTTATCCCCGTCAGGCTGTGAGCCCTCCACACTTAGCTTGCGTGATCGGGTCAGTCTCTTCAATCGGATCTCAACGGGGATTTGCTCAGTCCCAGGCTCACCGCGCTCTGCTCATAGGTCCATGAACATCAACCTGGCCAACTCCATTAATGACATGGGGAGCCTCTACGATAATTTGAACGATATCAAGGGATCGACCCCAATTTCAATCAGGAACAGTCGGGCCAAGTCACTCTACTCTCGCTCAATGGAGTCCGCGGACTTGTCGACGGACGGTGAAGTCTCTTCGGGTGGACAGGAAGTGGCTGAAATCATCTCTAAATCTGTCCAGAACTCTCCAGTGTAAGTAGTGCTTACGGGTATGGGGCATATTGAACTATTACTCTAATAGTAAGATAATATGAGAATTATAAGACACACGGAACGTTTTTCTAATCTTATAGTGTTGGAAGAAGCTTCACATTAGTAATGAACCATGTGTAGAATGTAAAAACATATTCTTACACCTACGTGCATTTTCAATTTGTATTTGATTAAAGCTTTGACTCTAATACAGAGTCCGCAAAAAGTCTTGGAGGCAGAGCGAACAGGAACCAGACCCTAACATCATCTCAAGGGAAATATGGCGACGGAAATATGCACAATTTGAAAATAAGCAAGGAAACCTGGGAAGCGGTATAACAAGGAGCTCAACCAGCCATGAGGGATTAACCGGATTCTCAAATGTAAGCGAATTATATACCTTTTGAGATTATCAGTAAATATGGGCATATTCAGGTACTCTTGAAAAGCCCAAATAATATAATAATAATTTGAATCAGGCGCCTGGCCTCTTTTACAGCCACCCGAATCCAAGCTACCCACATCTTTGCTATTCCTACCAGGTGCCAATCTTTTTTTTTGCAAAAGGTCAACTTTTGTTTGGGTCATATAAGTATTGCTAAAATTATGACAATTGTAAAGTATCGTTCAATTAAATCCGTTCATTGGTTCCAGAGGATATACTGGACAAAGATACAAACATACCCACATACATGCACATACACCAGCGAATTTTCGTACATATATTTTATTTATATCCATTATTTTGAAACTTTTAATTGTTTTCTAAACCTATCCAATGGGCAAAGTTTGGTGAGATTAACAGTACATGTTTTATTCTGTTCTAGAAGAAAGCTCTTCCGCCGACCAGGTCGAACTTGCTCCCGATCCTGTCAGTACTAAGCTCATCCGACGACCAGCTCGTCCCAACAGCAGAGGTCCCACGGAGAAGGACCGTGCGCAAAATTGAGGAACCGATTTCCGCCAGGAACGGAAACCCTGTTTCTCCACCGAGCGACCTCGACCTCAACTCTGTCCCACGTTCGAGCGACTGTCTCCTACTCAAGAAAAACATGCCGATCCCGCGGCGGAAGTCATTTGGGAAGTCAAATCCGCTCAAAGTCCTGGCTGCCAGATTAGATTTGAGGGACTTTCAAGGTAGTTAGAGTGACTGAACGAGAAGGGATTGCGGGGAACCCCAGTTTTTCTGTGTTCAATTAAAACGCACATGCTGCATATATAGCATACCAGTAGATGTTACCTGGGATCTTGCATCATAGTCAGCTAGACCTTACACGGCCAATTAATACTACATATGCCGTACCTATTTATTTCTACGTGCCAAATAAAACGCTAGTATCCGCTACTGTATTACACGTTAGGTAGATATGTATTTTAAAAATTATTGTTTAGAAATATGACCTGAACAGCATAAAGTGAATATAGAAAGATATTGCTGACTCACGAGTACACAATGGACAGGAATTTAAATTTAAATGTAAAAATGAGTGGCCATAAAATATACCTATATTTATGATTTAATTAATGATGAATACACATGAATAATATGATGAGTGTACTACAATAAATATTCAAAAATTTAGTTTAATTTTTTCATTTGCCTTTGGATTCATCTCTCTAATACATCTTCTGAATAGCGAACAAGAACATAAACAAGTGGGAAAATTAAGGACTCCGTTATGAAAATGATGCATGAAATGATCACCAGTGAGCCAGTCACTATAAGAATATTGACAGTATTTTCCAATCTCCGATCTTAAAGGCTTCTACTTTCTCCTTTAGTCCAGATCGAGACCCGCCTTTGGCCAGACCTATACATAGTGTTCCCCTCGCTAAGAGCATTAGCAGAATTTCTTAATTATAGCCATATACCATTCCAAGTATTCCAGACTCCCGGAGCCGCTCAGTTGAGCCCACAAGGTCAGGCCGCAACGGACCTGTGAAAGTATAGATTTTTGCGGCAGATAACTCCACGTCTCCTGATACATGACATTCCTGGTTACTTGATTCCGTTTCCTCCAGTCCGTGATCCAGGCCCGCCACGATACGATACAACTCATGAAGAGTTGGGCTATAACGTCGGTAACAGTTCGAAAATCACTGTCATCTCCATTCTCCCAACTGAAATCTGTTACAAAGCTTGAGTTAATCCTGTCCAAAATCTTTTTCTTCCTAAAGAGCTCAAAGGCAAGGACGTTCCCTCCTATTGGAAGGACTTGATAGTCTCGGTCCAGGAGATCCAGCATCGTTCTGTGCACAGCCAAAGGTGGCGGTACGGTGAGATGGCACGATATTATACTTTCGTAGCGAGCAAGACAACAATGGCCATGAACAGTAAAACTACCAACAGTTTACGTTTGTCAAAGAAAAGGATTGATGGAGTAGGAAATCAAGTCCAGCAATTCTCCCTTCGAGAGAGAGCTCAATCCGATGACAGTCAGTGAAATAAAGGCCCACTTTATGCTATCAAACGGGACTGTCCAGGGAGACGAGCTAAATGACTTTCTTCGATGGTCCCTCGTGGAATAATGCATTTTAAGTCCAGGAGCATCTCGGAGTGTCTGATGCAAATAGAGTGCCCTATCCGTCGGGTTCCATTGCCAGTAGTATAGGTACATTGTGAGAACGCCAGCAGACGGCCCGTTCCATGTATGGTGGAAAGTACCTCCCCCTAGTGTCGTTGTATAATGGACGCTGAGATTCAGCTTGGCTGCAGCGTTTTCGATGAGCTTATGAGGCTGGACACATCCCACTTTAATTGGGTCCTTCACTCGCCAAACGGGATATAGATGCTTACAGTTACAGTGTCTTATACCGAGGACCAAGGCATTTATATTACTGGGACAATATATGCTCATTACGACGATTACACGCGGAAGGTAAGGTACTGTTGGCGGGTCAGAATTAATGATGCAGTCCCCGTCCAACTCTCGTCCCCGGGGACTTTCCCCGGATATATTTTGTCCCCGGGGAATCCCCTGGGATTCTCCCCGTTGGTATAAGTTCGTTTTTAAGCATATACAATACAAAACCAGGACTAGTAATCAAACTTTTTCATAGATGAAATGTCACTGTATGTATAGTGAAATGCGTCCGTGGTCATATGCTCGATTTATTTTTTCGATCGATCGATTTTGATAATCGACGCTCTTTTGATCGACGGCCTTTTTATCGATTTGCATAAGGACATTTGGTCGAAAGTTCTTGGAGGCAGTTCCTCGTGTATATTATGTATGTAGATACATATGAATGTAGATATGGGATATAACTTCAAAGATAGTCTCCGTCGTCAGGCAGAGGTCCTTCATCATGGATACCAGTCCTAAGCTAAATACTATACCCAGCACAAAAAACAAAGACATTGCAGAAATTGACTGGGGTTATATTACCAGGACAGGAGTTTCCGGATCCACAATCTATTATCGCTGTATACACTATATAGAAAATGGTGTAAAGCACGAGATATACCAGGAAAAGACAGAATACGAGTGTTGGGGAATTAGAATGTGACAAGTTTTAATCGGGACTTCGTAAAGCTTCGACGAAGAAGTACCGTGATCTTAACGAGAAATAGTGTAACATATGGATACATACAATACTTACCGCCTTAGACCATATCGCGTATCTTAAGTCAGTGTCACAGTGTTTACATACTTACTACACTCATACTGGGGGAAAAAAGGAAAAATAATGATTTTTTGCTTGTATTTTTAAAGTCTAATTTAGCTAATTTAAACTTAATTTGGTGATTCATCGTGTTCTTGTTGTCAGCTGTATCTTTGTAACAGATAAAATATGCCCTTTCGACCAATTGGTTTTCGATCGAAAGTACGCTCGATAAACGTGACCAGCGATAAAAATAAATCGATCATATGACCTAGGACCAGTGAAATGTCATTCAATAGTATTCGGCTAAAACTTGGTATAATGATTGCTCAAAACGTCCTAGACAATGTTTTAATCGACCTCACAGCCGTATCTCGACTCCAGCACCTTCTACGGATCACTTAAAGGTCACATGTGGATGAAATGCCATCATATATATTTTTGGCTCAAACGGACCCTCTGCCAGTCAAATACCCGATTTATCCGGTGATACTGCACTGACAACTAATATTGGTCCAAGAATGTGACTTACAGCTTTGACGTCCATTAAAACATTGTTCAGGAGGTCAAGATCTGTAAGTACACCAAGCTTCAACTAAATATATCTGGACAGCATCTTTTCCCCTAGCGCCATGTGCAGAGCACACATAAATACACATGTGCAGTACAGTGCACACATGTATAAGTTGAAGTCCACAATTTAAATTAAATTGACAGCCAATCGGTGCTTTTAAATGCATTTTATGAGCTTGACCAATTTCAAGCGTCGTTATTAAGCCAGGTCATTGTGATTTTGCGCCATGTATTGACCTTAAGTTAATTTATCTTAGTGCCGAGGTCGCGCAAGCTGCAAAACCCGGTACATTTTGGCTTAATTTTTTAACTTTCGGGTCCTTTTTTACATGTTTCTGCCCCCGGGGTCTCCGGACCTCTCCCCGGGGATTGTCCCCGTCCAAAAATTCCAAAATTCCCTGGGGACTGCATCACTAGTCAGAATGGATTGATGTCTCATGTAAGTCTCAAGTAAGCTTGTAGATGGAGCCTCAAACGGGTATAAATGTCTTTCAGCCTCCACAAAATAATTGTGCGGTCTCTGGTTCTTCCGCACTATAATTCATATATGTAGTAAACGTAAATTTGTGTGTACATAAAGAAGGGCGCTCAACACTGATGCTGGATTTGTATAGGCGGATGATCCGCCAGATCCAAGAAGGATAACCATACTATTTGTAAAAACAAATACCCGATCACTAATTAACCATTCCCAGTCGTCGTAAGAATATGCAAAGCATGGGCGTAGCCAGGAATGGGCCCACGGGGGGGGGGGGGGGGGGGGGGGGGGGGGGGGGGGGGGGGGGGGGGGGGGGGGG
>JAQFZY010000506.1:0-26329 GCA_034696285.1 Hypogastrura burkilli | reverse complement strand
CATCGGTTTCTCTGCTCGAATGTGTTAAGCAGTATATACTGATGTATGGCTAATAAAGTTGAATATCTCATTAACTGATCTACTCTTTTAAGTATAGCATACAGGTTTATGGTTTAAAAAAAATCAAGATCGGTTTCTCGCCTCGAATGGCTTAAGCAGTTCTTTTAGGTGTATAATGTATAAGGCTTATAAAGTAGAATATCTCATTGACTGTTCTACTTACTTACTGAAGTATTGCTTTAGATGTTTTAGAATATCTGTTTCGTTAATACGGTTTCTATCAGTTTATACTGTTTATTTAAGAACAAATTAATTTAACGTTTGCTATTTGGTGCACGTGCAAGCAAGCTTTATTGACCTATTTTTTAATACTTAACCTATGGCACGCTTTGTTTTATATATACACGTACACGTGTTGAAAATTGATTAGGATGAATTCGTTTTAAAATGTGGAACATATTGGAATATCTTAAAAATCAACATTAGAATAGAATATGTGAGAAATTCTAGAAGAAAGATGCATACCATTGTAGAGAGCCTAAAATTCTGGCTTGGAGCTTTTCGGATTGATTGAATTCGACTTCCCAAACTGTTCAGTCTAGTTCAGTCTGGATTCATACTGTTTAAACTTCTCACGCAATCTAAATTTTGCACAACATACAGTACATATATTGATTGTTGATTTTGATTGTCATTGTTGCACTAAAGTATGGAGTACCGATGATGGGTGCCGCGCCGGTGAAACTAAAGTAAGCAAAAAATAAGGAACGCCGCTTGAAACGTTTAGATGCTTGAGAATTGAAACATGGTGCCATTGGTTCGCTCCTTCAAAAGACATCGAGACGGTTTCAGTAGCATGCGCAGTAGTAGTATCAGCTCGGGTAATAGGTCTGAGAATTGTGAAACTTATCATATATTTTATTTCGTAAGAAGACGGTATACCTGTGGCGAGATATACAGCAAGAGTAAGAGCAATACAGACAGAAAGACGTCGGCTAGACGCCAGACAGACGCAATACTATCTTGTCGGAGTCAGTCCATCTTGCATGCGGTTGCGGGCATGATGGTCTATTTATATTGTTGATTGTTGAGGTTTAGGTTTAACGTTTGACTTTGACGTTTTGACTTATGACTCTGTTTACTGCTATTAAAGTTAAATACAAGTTAGCCATATTTGGTGACGAGTCTCAGCTCTTCAAGTGGAAATACTATACTGTTTAGCATCTCTGGCTCTGAGACTGAAGAATATACTGGTCGACCTGCAACGAACTGGATTATTTGTGAACAGTGGACAAAACGTCAAGATCAAGACACAATACGAGCTGAGGTTAATTTTTAATTATTTAATTAGCGGAAGGTTAACTTCGTACTCATTCAACGTTATAAGTTGTGTGCGGTCGAGGACGAGGACTAACTTGGGTAGTAATTAACATTTATAGATTCACATTACAGAATCTGCACTGCATTCAAGATTCGCCAGGATTTTAAATTCAATTCTGAATTCAGTCATAGTCATACTGTCTTACAGTGTCAAAATAAATGCCAAGTCGTTCCTGAGTTTTTGTAAA
This sequence comes from Hypogastrura burkilli, assembly GCA_034696285.1. Classification (NCBI taxonomy): domain Eukaryota; kingdom Metazoa; phylum Arthropoda; class Collembola; order Poduromorpha; family Hypogastruridae; genus Hypogastrura; species Hypogastrura burkilli. The sequence goes on along the minus strand of JAQFZY010000506.1, from coordinate 24,761 downwards.
AGCTCACATTACATGGACGGAATCGATCTGTTTTAGTATTAGTACACATGACAGACCATTAGGATAGGACTTTGGGATTGTGCACAGAAGGGCTAGGAATAATTACGCCTACCGTACAACAAGGCCACTAAGTTCAACGTGAGTGAATTAGGAAAGAAATCCCAGGAGCCTGGGCCTGGACACACAAGCATTCAGTATTCCAGCATTTTGCGATGCATTCTAAAATGTGTACCTAAGCTTCTCTATCTTTCTTATACTTACTTATCTCATCCCTCTTTATCTCTCATAGAACTTGTATTTTGGACTGCTAAAGCGGAAAGTAAATTACTGAGCAAGTTGCAGGGTAGTAAAATTTTGTATAAACTTGGTCATGTACTATTACTACTATTTTACTTATGGTTCAGAATTAAGAACTTTTTAGAGCTTATCTATAATACTGTGTACTTTACTGTCGTTGTACAATAACGCGCACATAACGCATATACAGCGCGTAATGTTTATTACAAATTACCAATGTAGTAAGTATACTTATTCAATATTATTTTTTAACACTTTGCAGTGAGCTTATAAATACACTCGAAGTTGGAATATATACATTGAATCTCCAGAATGAAGGGTGCCACTTCCGTTGCGTCTGCTACTGGAGCAGGCGGAGTACAGCCGGCAGCTGCTCGTCCCTATAAAGGAAACGCTAAGCTATTCGTGGGCGGCCTTTCACATGCAATAACGGAAGCACAGTTTCGAAAGTATTTTGAGGCCTTTGGTGAAGTAGTGGACGTCCTTGTGCAAAAAGACCGTGGTTTCGGTTTCGTCCAGTTTTCAGATCCAGCTACAGCTCAGAAAGTTCTCCTTCAACCAGTTCACCGGCTTTTCGGAAAGCTAATTGAGCCCAAGTCTTGCGTCACAGGAAAGAACGACGTTGAGCGGGACGAACACTCCGTTATAAACAAGCGGATATTTGTCGGTGGGATTAGCAGAGAGACAACTGAGCGGGACATCCGGTCCTGCTTCGCCAAATATGGGAAGGTTCGTGAAGTACAAATCATGTATGACAGAAACACGGCCCTCTCTCGGCGGTTCGCTTTTGTATCGTTTGCCGATGAAGGTACGGTTGGCCTCGTCTGTCGGCTCCAATTCGTGCCGCTGAACGGTAAGAATGTTGAGTGCAAACTGGCTCAACCTGAAGGCTACACGAGATTGAAAAAGACACAGCGGCGTCCCAACTTTCATAAGTTCCATGACCCGAAGGTAAATGTGCCCGGAACTTCTGGCCTCCAACCTGAAAAGGCTCCAAGATTCTGTAAGCAGGACGGCAAGGCTCAGCCCAGGCAGCCTGAAAAGAGCATCCGGTTCAAAGTGACCCCAGAAATGGTCAATCCTGGGGCAACAAGTATGAAACCTGAAAGCGCTGGGGGTAAGAAAAAGGTTCACTTTGCTGAGGACTGTGCGCCGCCGAATTCTCAAGTTGAGAGCGTCACAGAAGCTACGGCCCAGTCCCAGGCGCAGCCTCAAACTGCACACGACGCCGGCGCCGAGCCCAAAACCGTTGTCAAAGCGGCGGAGTCTTCCAGCCCTGGACTCTTCATCTCCTATCAATATCACTGCACTCCTGAACTTACTCCGCCGTTGAATAGTAGTAGCAGCCAGCAACAGCCAGATCGGTTTACATATGAGCCCCTGCTCCAGCCCCAGAATTACTACCCCTTACTACCCCCGGCAATAGGATTAGGAGGGCCCAATCCGGACTACTACAACCCAAGTAATACGCCGGGGCCTAACAAGTTCCTGCATTATGATTACCGGGGTCACATTTCGGGATCGAACACTACTACAACCTATTCCAACAACTGGAGCCCACTTACGGATTCTCGGGACTGGAACATTACTGGAGCTCCACCGCGGAAAATGGCGACTCCTCCAGCATTCGCTTATGATGTCCGAGCTCCGGAGTTCACTCCCAATGCAATTGCTGATGCACTCTCAACTTTCAACCTTAATAATGATTTGACTTTAGGCGAGATTGAGCAGTCGGGGTCAGATCAATACCAGGGTTTTGGACAGAGGTTACAGTCGTGTTCAGATCAATACTGGGGCTTTGGACAGATGTTGCAGAGTGGAAGTGGGTCATCGAGTTTCAACATTTAACTTGGCGTAGAGATCTGTTGGAGTTTTTCTTTGAAAAACAATTATTCTCGTTAATGCAAATGATTTCAGAGTTTAGATTTTAGATTACCGATGAACGGTAAATGTATTTGAGATATTCATACCTATATTTTCGATAGATTTTGAACTTTTGGACATGAAATTCTGGATCGTGTCAAGTTACAAATTTACACCTTAACTTACAAATCTTAACAGATTTTGCCCATTATCCATGCAGTCCATTGAGTAGTTAGATATTAGCAAATACGTAAATAACTGTGGGATAGTGTTGGAACATTGCGTTGGTGTTGGCTAATAATTGACAACTTTTGTAATTTTTCACGTTCGCTTTTTTTTTGTAAAATTACAGCAGATGCCTCTGTCTAATTTGGAGCTTTTTATTGAGCTGTACTACTAGTAGTAGTATTAGCTGAATTCTAATGGGGTTAACTCAAATATTCCGAATTTTGAATGTCGAATATTTCTGCTTGTGCACTCCCTACTGTCACTGTTGGCTGGAATTGTTATGTATTTTTCTTTATTATGATGCATAAATAGTTTATAGTTTTGACTTTGGAACAATTTTTATTTTTGACATCTTTTGAACAATAAACGGCATGGTTTATGGCAAATAGCTTCGATTGACTTGGGAAGTCGATTTCAATTAACGGAAACTAATAAAATTCATTATTAACATATTTAACCTAAACCAGGATTTGATGTTTTTTCTAACTGCAATATAGTTTACAATGGGATGCGTATAAAATAATTTACAATTGAAACTAAATGCATGCTTGTTCCGACCAGTTTCTTAATTTCGATTTTAAAATCATTTCTAGAGATAACTATTATTTGTAAACTAAATTCCGCTATTGGATACCAATTGATATACCGCATAATATCGGGACCATAGCATCTTTGTGTTGTAGATAGTGTATAGCTCCCTGGCACGAAGACGGGTTTCCCATCCCAAGCGTCCTTCGGCTTCGGCCTTATAATTGTCAAGCCGGGGATCGTGGATCATCTTGTGCCAAAACAATCCAAAGGTGCAGGTATAGTAGCTATACATTACACATACAATAGCAACCTGAAATCATAAGAGCAAGAGATTCTTGATTCTTCTCAATTACAAGCATAACAACGGGCTGAAGGCTGAATAGAAGGATTGTGCCGACATGCGTCGGCGCGTCATTATATTCCCTTTTTTTACTACGAACTTACAACTTGAGGAATGAAGAAAATGATAGAATGAATGAGACGAGGATTTCATATTTTTTAACTCATTTCTTCAACTAAGCCTCGCGGCTGACTCTTTTGTGCAGTTCAGTCTGTATTGTAGCTAGAAGCTACCTCACTTGAAAGTGGCAAGATTCAAGCAAAGTTCCGGGGCGGACTTTTTTGGTACAAATCCCAGCTCCCCGTGCTTGTGCTTTCGGTTACTCAACTCAAGATCAGTTTCAATTTCAACATCTGCCTCGTTTCCTGGGCTCGAGTTTCAAGAGCAAGGTCAAAGGTAAACTTTGCTACCTCCAATCTATAACTAACTCCTAACATACCTAAAAAAAAGCGCATGCACTTATTGATACAGTTGACAGTCCTAGTATTAATTTTGACTGAATACCCATTTGCAAAGTGTGTTATTATGCTGCATATGTATAATGCACTCCAGTGCGTAGCAGCCTCCTCCATGCCATAACATGTAAACCGCTCACATTGGGAGGCAAATTTGTCGCTTTTGAACGTTTTGCGATTGGACTTGTCGGCTTGTGACCGGACAGTTCAAAGAGTGATCGATATTTGTTCAGAATATAATTTTCTATAAAGTTGGCGTTCTACTTTAAATTGTCTGATGGTGTATTATGGTGCCCGAGAAATCAACGAAAAACGATTTATGAAGACAAAATTGATAACAATATTCATATTAAGTTTTTTAAAACTTTATTTCAGAGCAAAAGTACTATGGAAGACTATGGAGTCAAACCCGAGTCATATTCCGTATACCTAACCTGAGTCACATATTGTTTGGTTAACATTTCTACATAAATTGGGTTCATTTCCATACCTACTGTACTTTGTTTTAGGCCAAAGTCTATATTTTTCGGGCAGCATTAAATGCAAGCCTTTTAAAATTAAATGGCTAAATCGTATTATATTACCTTTTGTTCGTAGGTAGGAGTGTTCGCAGTTGCGAAATGAACGATTGCCACTTGCCACTTAACGTAATGACCATGAATTGGGATGTTGCTCTGGAATAAATCAAATCAAATCATCAATGTAATAAGTACCTTCTGAAGTTTTTACAATATTCAGTATAGTTTAAAGTTCAAAGCTTTAACTTTAATGGGTTAACTGACTTGCAGTTTAAGCATAGGTACACATTCCTACATGAACATGATAACAGATACCTAAATGTTTGTAAATATCAGTATAATTAACTCAGGAATGTATGCGTGCGGAAGAGTTTAATTACTTATATTTAGGCTATTCCGAATTCCAATATCAAAAAATCAAAATGCTTGTTCTAAATTCTAAACGTGTGCGCTGAAGTGACCAAACCCACTACACAGTAGTAACAAAGATGTAGGGAGGCTTGGTCAAAAATAACAAAAGCCTTGCCTTGGCAGTTGCACACGTGCTCCTCGGCGTGATTGTTTTGAAGTAGTATATATTTTTTTCTAGAATTGGATCTAAAGTGGACAGGTTCTAAACAATGGTGCTGGTAATTCTACTATCAGCTTCGTGCAAGTAGTTTAGCCAAATCCAAACTGTAAGTTTTGAGTACGTCCAATCAGCCTGTATTATAAATGGTAGAATAAAATAAGAGATGAGCAGGATTATGGCTCTCGACAGTGATTAGGGCTAAACTAAACTATAGGAGGTAGTACCTACTAACAGAAATTCTGAATAATTGTGTGCTTTCTGTGCTAGGGATACCGAGTTTTTAAGAATGCACTAGTTATATAATATTACAATATTTATCATATGGGACAGGTGACAGCTGAGCACACTCAGTGTTAATAGATGCTCTCCTCATTTCAGGCTGCAGTATCAAGAATAAGAGGAAGCTGTGAAGACAGAAGACGATGACCGCTGTGAATCCAAGAACCAAATCCCAATGCATTTGGCCAGACACTACCAGCCATTGGTGGAGTTAACATTGATGAGCCAATCAGCCGCTCTATCAAATCTTTTTTATCCCTTGAGGTTGACATTGAACTCGGCTGGGAGCTGGAGCCAAGTATTATTCTGTTGGTGATTCAGTGTACGTACTAGTTCATAACTGGGAATTGAGTCTAGGAGGCCAGTAGTCATAACGTTTAAAGTTTAATCTTTGAAACCAAACCAAAGTCCACGGTCAAATAATCATTACTTGAATATTACACAATTTGCTATTCCCCTATCCCTATCTATGCCCTCCTCTTGGGCTAGTTCCTAGTGGCCCAATATTAGCCCAGTTTAAGTTTGTGTGGGAGAATTGAGTTGGAAATGAGCTAGCAGTTCAGGGCAAAGTCACGGGCCACTCCGCCGAAGAAAGTTCAAGAAAACTCTGAGAGTGAAAGTGGGGCAAATATGTATTTTGTGACAGTATCAGGAGCTCCTGTAGTGAATTGGTACTTGAAACTAGGACGCTTATCAAGCCTCGTACTAGTACTTGACATGAATTAATATTGTGGGATATATTGTTTCACATAAGTATCGTTTTATTCTGTGACAAGAAGTAGTGACTTCCTCGGCGTTCTTCCTTAAGTGTCATATCTACTACTACAAGAGAAAGCTCCTTCAGTGTTGGATTGCTTGCTTGGAGAAAGTTAAAAGAATTTCGGATTTTGACAGGTAGGTTCTATAACTTAATACTCGTTGGCTTGTATTCAATCCTGTCCAAAATCACAGGTGGTAGTCATACTACATAAGTACTACTCTATTTGGTTGCGTTTGATTTTCCGCATTCCTGAGAAGTGTAGGCCTTAACATCATTAGTTTAATGGCACGTGAATATTCTGACTTGTTATATGTCCCTGTTACGTACCTAACGTATATAACTAGTCCTAGTCCTTACACCAAATTTTGATTCTGGATAACCATGTAGGTATGTAGGTACCTGCCTACGTTTACGTATAATTTCCTTATGCACATGTTCCTAATTACTACGAAAAATTAATATTTTGGAAACGGACGAACAGTAAGTACTTAATAGCATATTTTAATATTAGATACCCACATTATATATCAGACTTTAATTAGAACTTACTTTGAAGCATGAGAGAGCTATAGCGTGGGAACTGGAAATAAGAATAGTGAGGTCGTATTAATATGAACCTATTTAAATTTAGTACACGCCTGAGAATAATGCACAGAACATAGAAGCTCATGAACTGTAATTCGCAGGCATAAATATATTATCTTAGTCAGACGTATTGAGTTTCATACTTTGATTAATGTCTAATTTAATGTCATTATATGGAAGGATGTGAAATTTAATGGCCATAGGCGCTGGCGCTGTCTTGTCTAGTAGACTCTGTTTCCTTAATAATTATAGCTAGTAGGTCCTAACTGGCTACTTCGACTTCTACATGCTAGTACTGATTTAGTCCCGTCTCCTTTGCCTATGCTCATATGGAGCCTGGGTTAATTGTCAGAAGTACTACTATGTAGTATATACAGAGACACTACATTATTGCAAAGTATCCAGACCTGGACGTTGAACAACTATAGCCTGTACAAAATGCTTTTATCATCAAATTCAAATAGATTAAATTTAAATTGAAGCATTGGACTTTAATGGGCTGACTAAATTGATGAGCACAGCCATTTTACTTGTTGCGGAAAGTTGAAAGGTTTGGTCATTTAGTAGTTATTTAAATTAATTGAAATTAGTTAGGTATATCGGATTTGCCAACATTATTTTGTGCAAGGAATTCGTAGGTACCATGTACAAAACGTGTTCGCTAATTATCATGTAGTTCTGAGACCTTCAAGTAATACCATGTCCCTGTATGCCTGACCTGCTTAAAGCTGTTTTAAAAATGTGGCCATTTAATTTTTACTTCCCAGTGTGCCTGACCTATACTTAACGTACTACTGATTTAAAGTTAAGGTTGATCATTTCCAAGGTTCTAATTTGGTCTCTGGTAGCCTGTAGTGTATGTAATTTAATATCGCATATGTATGCTTAGAAGCTGCTACCGTGCCACATGTGTGTGTGTCATAATGGGTAGCCGGTGGGGCCAATTAGATTTTGCATGGGAACCAAACTAAACTTAGTGGACACTTAAATCTTTTTAAAGTGGGAAATGTAAATGTTCTTATGCTAGATGGCTAAACTTTCGCTAGTACAATTAAGCTAACTAGAGATTAGAGCATTTTCTTATCGTTAGCTACAGAGATCAGAGATGTGTAGCAGTGTCCGTCTAGCTATTCATTTCGTAACACTTCCCCGCACTCTCCGCCTTCCTTGGCTTATTAGTAGTAGTATAAGTATCTAATGTGTAGCAAGTTAGTGCTAATATATCGCAGCGTGGTAATGATAATGACGCGTAGACATATTCTAAATGTTATCTCATTTCCTCATATTTTGTGTGCTTTACAGAGACCGGGCTCCAGGCAGACTTGTGAATTTTAGGACTCTAGATCAATTCAAAAAAGTCTTACTTAGTTTTGAAAATGGTGAAAAGTGCCATTGATGAAGCCTTCTCGGTTAGAAGTAGCGAGAGCCCGAATAATAGTCGAACAATACCCGAAAGGGTGGCCCACTTTTACTACTCTCTGGGCCTCTTCTGTTCCTCATATTCCAAAACCATCATTTTCCTCGCCATTGCCATTGTGCTTATTTGCTGGTAAGTTGATCATGGGAATTGAAGTATTATGGACATATTTGCTCATTGGAATATTTGTTTTCGGCTAACACATATATTTTTGGGGCATCGCTAATATTAAGTCAGTGTACTTTAATTGGGAACACTGCTTCCTGTATTTGCAGCTATCCCTTACTAAGCCTGCCCCTCCCGGGGAACCGACCCCAGCAGTTCACGACAGCCTATGACAACTATACCAGCCCTTCCCTGACCAGTGAGAATTCGGCCGAGAGCTGGCCACGCTGGTACAAGGGACCCCAAACAATATTTGTCCAGCAGATCATTGTCAAATCATCCGTTCTGCCCTGGAACCAGAACCTTATTCTTACGGATGCCTTCCGGGGCCCGCTGGCCGAATCATTTCAGTTACTTCATACGCTTCGGAACTCACGAGCTAGCAATGAGTAAGTTTTCAAGAGTTTTATTGTTTCAGAAATGGTATGTGGTAAATACGAAGTAATTAGAGGCAAATTCATTAGGTTTTGGAAAATCGGGTAGTAATTATTGTACATTGTGTTACGTTAGGTAGGTATACGTATTAGGTACAAGTTCCAGCACGGCTCCTTGCTTCGGGTTAGAATAGAATTAGAAGGCGCATCTACTTAAAACATAATTATACATTAAGTTATTTAAATATATTCAACATGCTTCAAGTTTGAAGAAGCTACCATTCTAGGTTTCTATTTGTAGTTCTTTTGCACTATAAGTACCGACTATTTCTAATTTATAGGAATGTGTGAATAATTTCTGCAAGCAATCTCTACGTAAGTTCAATTCAATCTACCGAAAATTTCATTTACGAGATAATTATTCATAGTTATAATACTCATTAATTTTAAAGTAATGCTAGGTGTTATAAAGTGGACTGTGGACATTTACAAGGGTGCTTGGGTTCAGTCACTCTGAATTTCCGTGTTAAGCCATAACCTGGGTTCGTCTTCGTCTAAGGGACTTGTTCTCCGTTAGTCTTAGTACTGTTGACCCCCACCAGGGTAGTAGGGTTGTTGCGGTGGATACGGGCCCTGGGGTGGGTATGGCCCTTGAGGCGGGTACGGGCCCCCCTGTTGGGGCTGGTACGGTGGCGGATTGTAAGGCCCTTGTTGGAACTGTTGAGGGTACGGGCCCTGGGCTGGGTAGCCAGGGTTCTGGGGGTACTGCTGATAGGCCCCAGGCTGCCCAGGGTACCCACCTCCACCGTACCCGGGTTGGACCACAACGGGTGGTTGCTGCTGGATCACTGTCGTCGTCCCGCTGCTCCCCTTATCTGCAAAATAGTGAAATCTGAATTATTTGAGCACTTAAAGTAATGTACAGTACACGTATTTTGCGTTCGGTAGCAAAGTTGTTAGTTGGGATTTAATGGGATCCCAGTGTGACGGGATGTAGGTCAAGTGGGATAAACAACTTACAATCTCAGTAACAGTAAGTCGCAATCCCTTTAAATCCCATTGAGTCACAATGCCTTTAAATCCCATGAAATTCCATTAAGTGTAAGTCTCAATCCAATTAGCCATTAAGTCACAATTTCATTAAATCACACTATGGTGGGATTTAAAATAGCTCTGATCACCAGGTGCCGTATTACGCTAGTACTAGCATACAACGTACCTTTGCAACAAGAACAGCATAAATAGACGCAGGCGGCACAGATGGCACACTCAACCAAGTCGTCCAGTTCACACATTTTGTTAGTTTTTCAGTATTTTTGGTAACACGTCTTGTAGATTCTCTTTGTTACGTCAAAGTTCCGGAGACAGATGATAAGGCTGGCTATACCAGAATCCGTGGATTCCGGGATCTATTGTGTAAATACCTGAGGAAGATCAAAGCTTGTATACTTGGAATGAGACTTGAGACAGTGATGCCTAATCCCTAAACTGTAGTGCAAGGAGGATAGAGAAAATATGAATACAGGGCGTAGCTTGTAGCTGTCCAGCCGTACTCTTGTACGAACACTTGGCAATTCTATGTAACAATTTGTAAAGGCCCAATTTGTGTCTAACCTTTCTGTTCTCCCCTCTCCAATCAATATTCGTGTTAAAGGGAATTCTGGTCTAGTTGTGACGTCTGCAGGAATAATCGTCCTCTTCTTCAGTAGAGTAGGTACTCTTCAGAATTATTGTTATGCCCAAAATGTCCTCTGGTTGCGTGATATGGCTAGGGCTGGGCGCTAGACTCTTCCCCTATTTAGCATCTGTACTCTGTACTATATGTGAACCTGGGTATAAGCCTATGACTCTGACAAGGGAATCTGGCTGAAACAGGCTGCTGGTGAGCTGATACGATACACATGTACATATATAGTGATGTAGTGTAGTAGGTACTATGAGAAACCAAATCCTAGGTTGGTTCTTGAAGGCTTCGTGCCTGCATATAAATGATGGACTAAGAATATCAGTGTCGTGTCCGCTGATACGTTCTACACTGTGTGGCACTACTACTGGCGCTGCGCTGCCTGCTCTATATTTTCCGCAGTATTGTAGAGTTAAGGCTATAGTACTATGTAGTATGTAGTACACGTACAATAGCGATTAGCCATTTCCATTAAGATACATACTCCCCTGACTCTGACTCAGTATTCAGCACGATGTCAAAGTTGCATGATGGTGACTGTACAAAGTGTGAGCTATGGCGTAATCTTGAGCCGATCTGATTATGTTTGACAACTGATGTCATTGTTTTCTTGCTTTTGCTTTTCTGTCTTCATACCCATATGTATACGTTAAACACTGGCACGAGGCATACTAAGGAACCTACTTAGAATTGAATGATATTTAATCCCTGAACAGTTTCATTATAATGCAATAAGTACAGCACAACTGGAAGCTACACAATTTTAAATGACATAATGCAGCCAGCATTTATTTTGCGTTGTAGCTTCCCATGGGCAATAGTGCAATAATTTAGCTAATTCTGCAAAGTAATTGCAGAGCAGGAAGCAGGAAAGTAATCAATCGGGGAAGCATGAATCAGAATGTTGTGCACACAATAATATACAATTTTATTAATGATCATCATAACAGTAGATAAGTTTTAAATGCATAAGTAAAATTGCACGTATTGTAGTGCGTGATCAAAGGCAGGATGTGAGATGTGAGTACTGAGTTGATAATACAATACAACGAAACATCGACAGACTTATGCAAGTTATTGTTATATTTTGCATTAGGTTATGATCTACTAATAGTAGCTACTAGCTGGAGTATGCTAAGTCACATTCCATCCTGTTCCAAAAACAGAATTAAACGACTTTAATGTTAGAAATATCTTCTCTGTCTTGCACCAACAGAACTGATGGGCTCCCCGAACTCTGCTTCCATGTTGAGGAGGTCAAGTCAAAGGCCCTCAAGGGGAAGAACTCAATGTTGCCGGAAGGGGCCTGTCTCATCGTGTCCCCAACAAACTTTTGGCAGGGCAGCAATGCCACGTTCCTCCAGGACCCTGACATCGTTGGAACGATCCTTAACTACCAGAGTCACCAAAAGGGGAAAAGCGGCCTGGCTGAGCTCCTCCTTGGAATGAACGTGAAGGAGACCGGGCTCAAGAGATATCCGTTCAAAGCAAGGCAACGAATTGTGTCCTATGCTGTCACCATTGTTTTCAAGCGGTTTGATCCGGCGTAAGTACGATCGCTTGTCGGCTCTGAATTTAAGAGTAGAACCAGAACCCTCTATTTTGTTTCCTATTTCTACAGATTTGTGGAACATCTTAAGCTGAGCTTGCAGAGAGCATATCCTTCCAAAAGGCCCGAGGATCAAGGGGACGGCAATAATAATGGAACGACCAAGCCAGGCGAGCCTGAAAACCGAAGAATCGTCCATATTTACTATCCGTCACAATCAAGCCTCCTCGAACTAATCCCGCTCGTCTTCACCTATATTGCCATGTTCATCTACGTCTATTTCTCGGCCAAGAAAGTGGAAATGATTAAATCGAAGTTAGGACTCGCCTTCTGTGCACTCACGACCGTTGTGGCCTCTCTCTGCATGTCAGTCGGCCTCTGCACTCACTTTGGCATGGCCTATGAAATTAATGCCAAGGCCATTTATCCCTACTTGGTGGTCATCATTGGGCTGGAAAATATTCTGGTCCTGACCAAGTCAGTTGTGTCAACGGCATCACACTTGGACGTCAAAATCCGAGTTGCGCAGGTACGATGTACGCATAAATCCATTGGGGCATCATTTAAACAAAAGCAATGTATACATATTTTTTTACTATTTAAATTAAATTAAATTACATGCGATTTCATTACTAACTCGTAGTGAGTCCGTTGATGCGCTTTAATACATTGGGAAGGAATTAGGAATGCCGAATGCATTGAAAGTGTGTTACAGTCAGAAGCTATCCATTCTAAACTGACTTTAAATATTTAAAAAATCAATTAAGTAATGGAATCGCAATTAACTCAATTCAATTTAAATAGAAATAGATTTCAATATAAATAGTAGCAATATTATTAACTTAATCCATAGTAGTTATAAGTTTGCCTCCGTTAATCTGGAATTTCTGCCATTTCCAGGGCCTGAGCAAAGAAGGGTTCAGCATAACGAAGAACTTGCTAGCCGAAGTCACGATCCTTACCATTGGCTTCTTCACGTTCATCCCAGTAATTCAAGAGTTCTGTATCCTGGCCATTGTGGGCCTGCTCTCGGACTTCTTCCTCCAAACCTTCTTCTTTGCCACAGTACTGTCAGTTGACATCCGACGAACGGAGTTCTCGTCTGGCACAACCCATCATCGTTCAGCCGCCTACGTCCCGTTTCGGACGCCCATGCATCCCCGCCTCTCCCGCGTCAAGTCAAATCCAGGCCTCACTAATGGAACCATTTCAAATCATAACGTGGTTGCTCCGTCACAGTCAAACCCTATTCTGGTCAAGTTGCCCAAGAGACTCCGGCTCGTATATTTCTGGGCCAAGACGCGGTTCTTCCAAAGAACTTTCATAGTATGCATGGTTGGCTGGATGTCATTCATCATTTACGAGTCTGGGATCGTGGCCCATTTCAATTATGAGGCCGAAGACGTTGTGATCCCAATGAATAGTCTCCAGCTCAATCATTCCTCTTCCCGGATATCCCTATCTCTATCCCAGAACACGCTTGGAAGCTATGTTGTGAACCGGACACTGCTCCGAAGGTCACAGAACGCCGGTTTGGATGACGCCAGCACAACGGCCAACATTCTGGAGCTCAAGGAAACGTCGCTAGGCTACCAGAACATGAAAATGCAGAAAGAGCTCTATGAGCCGAATCCTCATAGTTGGAGAAGGCTCTCGCCTTTTCATTGGCAAATCCTTATGGGGATCTACAATGTGACACTGAGTGGGAAGTATATCAGTATTCTGCCGCCGATCTGCATTTCAATACCGATTGACCCCAATGTGGCCTCGGCCTTGAGGCATCCGCTGGAGCATGAGCAGGCGAAGAAGTTTAACTGGCAGGCCCTGGCCAATGCTTTTGAGCCTATTGATTTTGCTGGTAAGCTAAGCTGCATTAATATTAGACCGCGACTTTTTATATTGAAATTGATCACCATTTAAATTGAATTGTTGCTTACAATTGCAATAATTATAGCAATTATTTTAGATTTGAGAACTTTTAACTAATAATTATTTAACATACTTTCAATGCATCCCTAGTTTCAAATTTACTGTATTTCAAGCTTTTTTGACACGCCAAGGATTTTGACATTTGCTATGTTTTCAGATGAATATGATGCACCACCGGCTGTCACTCCGGCCGGAAAAGTTGGGCAGCTCGGGTTCATTTATTCATTTTCGTCGTGGGAAGATCCTTATATCCCAAGCTCACCCGTAGAACTCGCCCTTACCGTTCTCCTTGCAATCCCAAGCATCATCTTCATCTCCTATACAATGGTCGTGGCCTACAAGTGTGTCTGTTCCAGAAACTACGCCGAATGGAGATCCAGTTGGATGAAAAAGAGTTCCGAGACCTCGCAAGAGTTCTACACTCAGGTAGGCTACTTACTAATTCAGATCTGAAGCCGAAAAGGGCTCTTTCAGCCTCCTTGGTAATTTAAGCACTCCGCCTGATTAAACTCGATCCATTTATGTAAAATTGTCATGTAAAATTGAAATCAGGTCGTTTTCGAGGCCGTTCCGCTGGTCCTAGACGGGCATTCACAGGAGGTTGAGTGTATGGGGAGTGACGGGAACATCATTGCCTCGGTCTGTCTCTCCGGGGTCCTAAAGATTTGGAACACGACGACGGGGGACAACATGACGACCGTGAATCGGAAAAAGTAATCACTCAATGAAAGGGGCGTCATTGAAGCAATTGCTATCTATACTGAAATTATTTGAGTTATATTCTTTTTTTTTGGTTTAGTAATTAACTCAAGCTATAATTCTATTTAATTCGATTTCTTTACTAAATTATTTTTCTCGTCAAATGAGTCCGTTGTTGATTCGTTGAAAATTGATTAGGAAGGAATTACGAATGCATTAAAATTAAAATCATGACGTCTAAGCAGTGATTACAATCTTAACGCTATCAAATCAAGGAATTCTTGATTCCTGCCGAAGCAATTCTCATCTAATCAACGGACTCATTTGACGGGGAAAAAGTATTTAGTAATAAAATTGAATCCAATAGAATTGAATTTGAATAGTAACACATTTTAGTATAAAAAGGAATTGGTTAAATAATGGACACTTTAATTTAATCGCATTTTCTCCTGCAGGTACTTCCAGCGCCTCACTGCCCGGAACGGCAGTGAAGACAACGTCAGTTTCCTGCCTACTGGTTCTGATGGTGACTCCCTGCCCGGCTCCTCCCCACCAACCATGAATGGATTCTTGTCACAGAGTCCTCCAGTCGCCGCAACCACTGCCGGCCTCTTTGAGACCAGGCCCTCAACCCTGCCGCGTGCTCGGCCCTCACTGACCCATCTCCCGTCCCATTATGTTGCTGGTCAGGGCCCCGACTCCCCCATCAGCCCCATGAACCCTTACACCCCGCCAACGATCACGCGGAAGAACTCAAGCTCCTCCTCATATTCCCCGGCCGCAAGCCTGTTTCAGCTCCAGAACATTGGCCCGCCGCTCAATAACTACGAGACCGGGCCGGTCCAGAATCATCGACGGGCCTCATCTTTCCCTACGCAAGGCATGGCGCCGCTGGGTAATCCGTCCCAGCCCATTCCAATACCCATTGAGGACGGAACGGGCCCGTTGGGAAATTTTGTTAATTCCAGTCTGCGGAGCAACAGTGCGAGCACGAGCTACTCCAATTTGGAGCAATTGAATTCAAGTTCCAATGGAGCAGGCCATCGGCCAGAGTCCCGGGTTGGGAGCCCGCTGGAGAAAATCTCTGAAGGCGGCCTCGAGAAGGTTCCGCCGATTTGGTGCCTGGATTGTCAGGAAAACATTGTGATATTGGGGACGGGCTCAGGACGGATTGAGCTTTGGGATGCCTTTTCAGGACTTCTCAAAGTAAGTATTAATATTTAAAGAAGGTTGCTTTTTGAGAATTTCTGACTGGAACGCTTGTTTTAAAATACTTTCAATAAAATTCGTAATTCCTTCCTAGTCAATTACAACGTAGTATCGCACTTATTTTACGAGAAAAACGATCTACTTAGTAACGAAATAGCATTTAAGTAGTAACACATTAAATATAAATAGTAGCTAGTTGTTTAAATGACGCCGTACTAAACATGTATGTTACGATAAAGTCATTTTTGTGGGTAATCTTTGTAATATTTTCTGTATTATATAGTGTGTTTATGAGGACGAGAGCGGGGCAGGCGTAATGTGTGTAAAGATCATTGGGAACCGCCTGGTGGCAGCTCGGATTAATGGGTCCTTGGACTTCTTGGAAATTGAGTCTAGCCTCAATCAAGGGCATCATAGGGAGAGCCCTTCGCTCTATCATCGATGTAAAAAAAATTTGATTTACATTTTATGCTGCCCAAAATTAAGTATAGAATTTAGCCCATCGCAGGAATGGAAATGAACAAATCTAGATGGGAACCAAACAGTATGATTCAGGTCATTTGTATCCAGTAAGATCTATATTTGCTCATTCTGAATATTATGTTTCGGGCTAAAGACCATATTTTTTGGGCAGTACTAATAATAAGTCGCTGATTTTTATCAATCTGGTTCTAACTAAGTTCTAACTAATCGGTTTATCCGTGTGCGTAGGGCACAACGTTGAGTGCGGCGAAAGACGAACATCAATGTTCTCACTGGACTCCGAAATCCGGTGCGTCTGGCTAACAACGCTGAAGGCCCATCAGCAGCCCATAACCTGCCTGGACTCGGAAGGGGGTCGAATTCTGACGGGGAGTCAAGACCATTGCCTAAAGGTAAAGATGACCTTCGCTTTAAATAGGTGCAGTATTTAAGAATTTTAAATTTTTTTTAGGTATTTCGGCTACAAGATCATTTACCGCTCTATACGCTCCATGGACACTACGGTCCACTCACTTGTCTCTTCATTGACAAGATCTCACCCATGACCTCTGGGAGTGGGAGCCAGGACGGCATGCTCTGTGTCTGGGATCTCGTTACAGGTACTACTAGCATATCACAGTAAAATCAGGCGTGATTTAACTAATTTCTATTTAAATTGAAATGTGTTACTATTTAAATTAAATTCTATCACCTATTTGTGATTTAATTACTAAATCGTTTTCTTCTCGTCAAATGAGCTCTGTTGATTCGCTTAGAGAAGGGATTAGCTTCTCAAATCCAAACTAACTTCTGTAAATAATTGAGAAATCAATTAAGTACCTAATGGAATTACAAGTAGCAGAATTCCATTTAAATAGTAATAGATTTAAAAATAAATAGTAGCAGTATAAAGCATAATAATGTATTCTTCATGATGCTTCCAGTTATTTCCAGTGAATTATTCATGATTTTTTGTTTGTTATTTTACAGGGATGTGCATGTACTCGATCCAGGCTCATGACGGGCCGATTAGTGCCTTGACCTACTCCGCCTCCTACATAATCAGTGCAGGAGGGGATGACAAGATTTGCGTGTGGGAGAGGTTCCAGGGCCATTTACTCAATACTATTCAGCTGGTGAGTTGTCATGATTAAAATTAAGGGCTCATTGTTCCGTAACTTGATTCCTGTTCTGATCCCGTCGTAATAGAATCACACCTACTGTTCCAGCCTAGTCATGCTTACACACAACTTACTCATCAGCAGTAAACAGGTAGAGTAATTTAATACCTACAGTTATCTGAGATTTGTGTGCTAAAACCGCGCCATTGTCATCGTCCTCCAGGGCTCCCTCATCGTGTGGGACGTACGGAGCGGAGACGCCGTCCGGGCCGTCCGCCTAGGTCACCGAGACAATACGGTCTTTGTCCGCCAGATAATGACCTGTGCGGATGCCATCCTTTGTGACTACGGGTCCCAGCTCCGGCTCGTCCGGTTCCCTTCCATCATCAGCAAAGTGGACTAAAGCGTGTCCCTAATCTCATTATAGGCCGTAATTTAAAACCGCGGGACTAAAAATTGATTTAATTCCCATTGGATGGGACTTTAATTAGTGACCAAAGGCCGCCTTGTGACTGTAGAGTTGACTATGAAAAAAAACTCCGGACTGGTCTGTGACTGTAGAGCCCTGATGTTGACGTGAGAGTACAAATTAATGCTAAGGCAGATTAAGTTACGATTACGATTGACGAGTTTCTGTTTTATATGAAGGATTATTAAGGGCTCCTAAAGCAGTTCCTATGTAAGTAATTTGACGGAGTATTTTTGTATGTAATTCATTACAGTATGTATAATTTATACGTTCCGTAGCCAAATGCATTACAATTTACAATAATATATTACTTACTCCTATTCTATAATGCTCATTGTTGCTCGTCATGCTGTAGTGCTGTTAATGGAAACCTATTTAATGGAAACCAAGTGAATGCCATAACTTTAAAGAGCGACTGAAAGTGTATTGTATTTATATATTGTATAATTATTGGTCATAACTGGACCACTACTGTGAAGTGAACTAGTTGAACCATAATTTGTACTATTATATTGAAATCTATTACTATTTAAATTGAATTGCGTTACTTTCGATTTCATTAGTTAATTGATTCCTTTGCATTCTTGGTTCCTTCGAAATCAATTATCCAATTTAATTTTAATTCCAGTTAAAGTAAAATTTAACCAATTTGCATTTAAATAGTCCTGGTTTAAATGACGCCCATGTGTGAATAAATTGGAAGCATACAGCGTAGGATTCAAATCAAACTTTTATTAGGTATTATATCTCTGCCCGCAAATTCTAGACTAAAATAAGAGTACATGGATATAGTATAGGTAGATAGACATTTAAGGGTAATTTACAATTAAGTACTATTAATATCATATGTATATTTTTTTAGCTAGTAAATCTCTCAACGAACGATTGTATAGTTAACCTTTACACTCCGTCTAGTACACTTCAGGTAAGTATGCTCATCAACAATAACATATTTAAGTAATATCTTTTAGGAGCTACGCAAATGCAAAGGAATTCATATTAAGCATACCAAAGATAATCCCACATTTTACCGAAAATATTGAAAATTTTACCGAAAAATAACGGATTTCGGTCTTAGAGTCAATTACGTAAGGTCAGTAAGCTAGGTTTGGTTAGGTTAGCTTAGGTTCGGGCCAATGCGCTTTTTTAATTGTTTGAGAACTAGTTATATGAATTTAATTTTTATTTCGGTTAAATGATAGCTTTATCTTCGATAGTCTTAATTGTCAGCCATGGCATATTGCAGGGCATATAGTAGCAATAATCATTTGAATTGTGCAGGAACATACGGAAAGTTAAGAATTTAGAATGGACCAGCGCAGCGCTAAGGAAGGATAAGGATACGAGCTGTGCACTGTACTGTAGAAATGAATGTGACTCGGAACTAAGCTCAACTTCTTTACGGGCCTCGCTTCACGAAGCTCCCGAAGCCGGTCTAGAAATAAATTAAAAATAATATTAGAATATAGTACGAAGATAAATTATACTAAGTTAGATAGTATGGAATCTTTTAGGCTTACCCGGTCAATCTCATCAAAATTCTTCTTCACAAAGCTCCCGAAGCTAGAGTTGTCAATCTCATCAAAGTTCTTCTTGACGAATCTCCCGAACCCAGCACTCCGGTCAATCTCATCAAAGTTACGCTTTTGATTCCCGAAAGTTGAGCCACTACAGGGGAAAAAGTCGGGTTTAGCAAGCCAAATTAAATATTTGCTCTGGAGCTCAAAGTAAACTTTTTCTGGGGGATTGGGTAACCTGAGAGAGTCGAACCGCTTCTGTGTTCCAAAGGTCTGTCCGGCCAGGGGATCGAAGCGGCTCCGGAGCGGACGAACCGAGCCGTCTCGCCCTGCCAAGCCAAACCCAAACAGTTCTCATTTAAATTAGGATCCTTAAATTCAAGCAGTTAGTAATTTTATTCCACAAGTTAGGCAGAGGTTCGGAAATTCTGCATGGCGGGAGGCGGGACTCAAATTAGCTGGATTAGTTCATAGTTCGTAGTGTAGCTGTTACAGTTAGGATGGACCTTGCAAGAAAAGATGGCGTTGGGATTTATTAGGTTAGGGTACGGTAGCTCTGCTTATATTAGGTTACGTTGAATTTCAGTTAACTGAAAATTAATTTTTAGACCAAAGTAAGTATAAAGAGTGTAATGAATTTAATTCGTATTTCAGGCTCGTATTATTTTATAAATCCGGCCACACATGTGTAACTTTTGTAAATTTCAAAATTATGATTTTAGCTTCCGTTTTAAAGAAACTAACGGCGTATTATTTAGCACAAAAACAACAAGAACAAAATAGGACCAAAATCCAAAATCCTGGCCATCCATCCTCGCTGTAACCTATACACACGAAATAGGATCCCGGCTTTCTCCCTAAGTGAAAGCAGATCGAGATACGAGGGGGCTTCCCTATAAAAATCCAATTTAAATAATACCTAATTTTTCCCCAGGTCTCTCTAACTTAATTTTACAATACTAGGCGGACTAAATGAATCATTTTAGAAGGCCGGCTGAATATGGTACACATACGTATTCTACATATACATATAGCAAGTAACATACCGTAATTGGGTGGATCCTGTGACTTGTGGCATGCCAGGTAACGCATGCTTTCTCCGAATCTCATCAGGCCAGAATCTTGGAGTCTAGGCAGGCATGCATTGTCATTCATAAGGCCTCATACGCCTTCCCTCATGCATTAGGACCCTACTCTTCCCTTCCAAGGCTCAATAGGCTACAAATTCGGGGCTCTTAGCTTGACATGCACGTAGCCGAGTAAAATACACTCTACATTATAGGCTGGGATTGAAAGGGGGCTCTCATTGATATTGACATATCAATGTCAATGCTAAAGTTCAAAGGGCCCGAATACGACTGCGAGGATCAATCTGGACTGTTTAGTAGAAAGGGGACGGAAATGAAGGGCGGACCTCCTAAATGGATCAATTACCTGAGATGGGAACTACGGAAAACTACATAAGAAGGTCGGAGATATATGTTGCAGGTTCTTTTGGAAATTGGACAGTACACATAATGACTTGTCAGTTTGGCAAGTAGTAGGTACTATAATTCATTAATATGAAATTTCATATTGAAATCCAGTATTTGATCGATATAGAGCAAATTTTGGGCTTCCATTTAAATTTTCACCAATTAATTTGAAATCTCTCACCAATTCAAGCAGATTTCCTCACCAATTACAGCAAATTACTTACCAATCACCAATCATTTGAAACTTATTTTGAGCACAAGATTATTTTACGGAATTAACATTTCCTTATCTGAAATATTTCAAAGCCTTGGTGAGGTAATCTGCTCTAATTGGTGAGAACTTTCGAATGAATTGGTGAGAGATTTTGAATGAATTGGTGATCGTTTAAATATTCATCCAAATCTTTAGCCGGAAACGTAATAATGTATTCCAATATAATTTTCAATGATTAAATTAGGTTTCCGAAACTGCCCGGTCCGTATTAATTACGCATACTGTCAATTTTTCTAAAATAAAATAAAATAAAAAACTGCGACATAAATACTTGTATGTCAGTACAAGAAAGTCAACTCAAAGTCCTCCACGTTCTACGTCCTTTACTTCCATTTATTTCAAAGGGCTCAATTTGGTCATTCCAAAGCCCATATGAACTATGTACATACACATACACAAGACAGCACAATACACAATACAGGAGCCAATGTAATTCCATACAGCCTACAGCGAACCCTGTGCCTGTCACGTCACAGAAAGGGAAAGGATCTCCATGCTTTGGCTCCAAGGCCCGAGGTCACTCCTAAATACTTAAAAACCCCGATTCCAAGCATTCTAGGACTTTCCGTAATGTGAACCTACAAGTTCGTCTATATGCATGAGAAATCAGTTTGAAGCGTAAGGAAAGCTTAATACAAAAGACCCCGGCTCGGCCTCCCTTTAATGAATGCATAGTTTCGTAACTAATCGTAATTCCTAATTGATTCCATCAGGTCCAGAATCCGGAATGAGAAAGTAGGAAGGAAGGAAAACATGGAAACTTTTTCCGTTCCGTTAATTTTCCCTTGAGGGGAGAGTCGGAGAAAGAAGTTTTAAAAGGATGCCAGGAAACATACAAGAAGCATGAGTGGAAGGACCTGCCGGACTTCCTTTAAAAGGTTAAATTCAGCCAAGGAGGGTCCTTGGGTGGGTTCAAAGGGAAAGCCTTCAGTTTTTAAGCATCATTACCCTTCCCCCGGGTTTTGGCTCCTTTGAACTTACGCCTATTTACAAATACTGTCTACGGAGTACTTAGTATTTACTCAGCGGGAAGAGTTGTGGATTTTTGCGGAGAACAAAGTCCTCAGCTGGAGGGGAGGCAGGAGGTTTCAGTTTCAGGGGGAAAATTTTCAAAAAGGAAATTATTGTATTACTTTAGGTTTAAATAATGTAAAATTCAGGAACCGGGTATAGTGTCACATGTCGCATGCTGTTAGCTTAGGTCAGGCTAGATTTTGAAAGAATTCTCTTCTATCTGTAGAGTTTTCCTCAAATATCTATATTTTTTCTACAAGAAATTGCAGAAATATACTTGGCGAAAAAAAGTAGATTTTAGCGGAACAGGCAACCTTCACCTTTAATGGGCTTACTATGTATTTTTAGAGTAGGTACTATACTTGTACCCTTTGGTGTAATTCTGATATATAAGATACAGCTATACTTTTCTCGACTTTCGTTTCGACGTAAATATTTCGACTGAATTTCCAACTGAAATCTGTACTTTTTATCAAAGTCGAAAGTCAATGTTTTTCCAAGATTTAAGTATGTGCGAGGTTACCAAGCTACAAAAAGCGTCCTGAAAGATATCTTAACGTTTCATAAAGCTATATAAATATAACATTTTAAGAATATTATGTTTGGCTTTAAACTTGTAAAATTCAGTTCCCAACTATATTGTTTCATTAGGTTGCTGAATACCCTGGCATGCTCGCAGGTTTAGGTTAGGTCAGAAGATCTGAGTTGCAACCGCTAAAATATGAAAGTTTCCATAATTAGTAGTAATCCCGCTAAAGTTTGTATCTATAGTTGCTCCGCTAAAGTCCATAGTATTCCCAACATTTGTAACTTTTCGGGTAAAATGAAGAGTTTAAGGAACTAAAAATATATAAAAGTAATTTTTCCTCTAAAACCAGTATTTTTTTTTTAATATTTGTAGTTTTCCGCTAAAATATTTCGTATTTTCGTCTATGTGATAGTTTTCCCCCAAAAAAACCTGTTCCTAGCTTATCCCACCATTTTGTAATTTTCCCCCTAAATTCTTTACTTTTCCTCCAGAAATCTACACTTCTTCCGCAAAAATCCATACTTTTCCCTACCCAACTGACAAATACCAAATAGTAGGGCTAGAATTACTCCTTAAGGGCCTTTACATGGCCTGCTGGTCCCCCACCGACCGTTTCAGAATGTTCCCCTTCCCAAGTGAGTCCAGGCTCCTGTGCCCATAGGCCCCGCCCCTTGAGGACCCAAGCCACGCCCGAATCAGCCCGACCAGCTGATCCTCATCGGTGCTCCCGGCGGCGCTGGCCGGCGGAGAGCGGCGCAGAATGTTCCCACGCCCAAGGGAGTCCAGAGCCCCGCCGCGCTTCCCTGAGCCCATCCCGCCCCGACCTCCGCCGTCAGCCCCGATCCGCCAGGACGACTTGGCCCCGCCCCATTCTCCGCCCATTCCGTCCCCGCCAAAACTCCGCCGGAGGATGTTCCCGTGCCCGAGGCTGTCGATCCCCCGACTCCGGACCTCAAAGGCCTCTCCGTCCGGCTCACCATTAAAATCTGGTCATGCAGACATGCAAATTAAGGGGGGACAATTACATGCAATTTGCGCTTTAAGAAATCACATACAGATTAATAATACTAGCGCGGCTCAAAAAATATAGACTCCAGCCCACATGCTATAACCCATCCATATAGTCAACTTATCTTCAGTTGCTATTATACGAAATTGACCAAAGTTTAGAAATAGTACAAGTGGCAGGCGCCAAGGCGCTATATATCAACTTTCGCGCCGTGTACGAAAGAGTATACAATAGATGAGGACGTAATATTATTGAACTACAAGTACATGAATCAGTTCCGCAGTTCTCATTGGTGGGTTGACGCGGTCAGAAGCGCTATTTGACTTACCGGGGGCCAGCATATTCCAGTACCCATCATTTCGGAAGAGTCCAGACGAGATCTGAAAAGGAGCCAAAAAAGGGTTCCGTATTTAATATTCCCGTGGCAAAGGTCAGGGAGTTCTCGGCCTTCTGGAATCCCGCCCCAGGCTCCATATTAATCTAATCCTAGCCTCGAACTTCTTCGGGGATTCTCCTCATGCCATAATTAATTATTTGGGAGCCGTGATCCTAACCGCACACATATTTGTACCAGGCGCCAGCATCCCAAGTGGACGGAAATTGTTTTTTGAGACGTGACTCCGGCTCGGAAAAATTCCCTCCCGGCTACAAAACTCATTAAAGGGAAGGATGGGCAGAAGTTAGTTAGTTCCTGGCTCCACTATAGGTCCAACTCTTAAATGGCATGATTATTTGGATACTATGTACAGGCCTTGAGGAATCTGTATATGAAGAATCACGCGCGGAGATAAGATCCTTTCTCCTTGACACCTTGTCCTGGATTTAGGAACAAACTTTCTCTTCTAATGATCTTCCCGGCTTAGGCTTAAGCTGGAATCTTAAGGATCGGTGGAAGTGGACAAAGTGTGGACGTGGGCCGTCCAGCACGTACTTATATCGACGTGGAGAGGAATCATCAGATATCCATGTGACAGCTTTGACCATGAATTAAAAGACTGTCCAGGTGTAAGGAACTTTATGGGACCCTCAAAAATACTGAGTTTTGGTATTAAATACGCTGATTTAAGTAAACAGGGGTAGAAGGGGATAGACTATTTTTTAGTCATTTAAAAAAAACGGTGTTTTTTGGCGGTTTTGACCCCGAGCTGAAATTTGCCAAAACTTGACCTTCCTGAAGAATGTTTAAATGCGCCTCAAAGCCGTAGGTGGCCTTGATCCTCATTCGATTGGATTTGGCTCTATGTTTCGAAAAAATCCTGTAATTTATTGGCTGCCATTTAAACTATCACCAATTAATTCGAAATCTATCACGAATTTAAGCAGATTTCCTCACCAATTACAGCCAATTATTCACCAATCACTTGAAACTTATTTTGAGCCAAATATTATTTATTTTACAATAATTAACGATTACTTCTCTTATTTGGAATATTTCTAA
>JAQFZY010000505.1:0-26352 GCA_034696285.1 Hypogastrura burkilli | reverse complement strand
TAGTAAGTAACCTAGCCTAATAGCCTAACTATTGTTTTTATAGGGGTACCTATGTGTCAATTTTTTCATTCACATAGATCCTTTACTTCTTCAGCTTAAGATTAGTCATC
The DNA here is from genome assembly GCA_034696285.1 of Hypogastrura burkilli. Lineage (NCBI taxonomy): Eukaryota > Metazoa > Arthropoda > Collembola > Poduromorpha > Hypogastruridae > Hypogastrura > Hypogastrura burkilli. Next base: position 26,242 of record JAQFZY010000505.1, on the reverse strand, counting down.
TATAGGTCTAGACGCCCAGAGCCACGATTAATAGATTTGCCCGCACATAAAATGATACATGGATAGAGAATGTAGACTACGACTGAAGGTTGAATACGTCTAGTACTACATAACTATATATAGTATATACTACTAGATGTTCAAGGGAATCTGTATAATGTAATTTAGTATATTATGCTTGAAAATGTTATTTTTGTATCGCTTTGTTAAGTTTATCAATTTAAAAAATGTATTTAAGCTTTTAACGTTATGCTTTTCCAGACACATTTATCCAGATTTAGCTCTACATTTATTATAATTTACATCCTATAAATTATTTCTGTTCATTGTTTATGATTTTTATTTTTTGACCAAAATGTCTTAATGAGATGGCCGTGTCCGTCTGTCTGTCCATTTGTAAGGTATGAAATCGTTCCATGCAGTTCCGTTTAGTTGAGCATCTTAAGACTACTCTATGCCTGCTTCATCGTTCCCCTGCGATCATCTTAACCCTGAATGATATACAGGGTGTTCACGAGAATTGCCCCGCTGTTTAAAAAGTCTAAAGCGATAACTACTGGACCGATTAAGTCCGGGATATGTGATTGAGAATCCCAAATTTATAGGAGGAGGGTACGAATTTATCCTGGATTCGAGTCATTTAAGGTTATGCAGTTTGGATGTTATTTGGAAATCTTTTGGTTTTGGCTGCTGAAAGAACATTAGTCTTTATTTATTTTATATATAAAAAGAAAACATGCACCTTAATATTCAACGTATTTAAATATTGTCTATTACTTGTATAAAATTGTAATGACCTAATGTACCATTTACGTCCTCGTGGATGCTTATGCATTTAAAGCCAAACAATCCCGAGCTAGCGCGTAACGAATAAACTCAGTTTTTAAAAAAATTATTTCTAAGGTGAATGTGCCACTATCATACGCAGATCCACTAAAACAAACGCAGCAATGGCACATATACCATTGAAATAATTAATATGGGTAGTTATTCGTTTTTATTATTTGTTATACGATTTCTTTAGTAAACTTCTAGACCGCATCATGTCTACGCTACTTTCGTATGCCGTTTGCAACGGCTTACTCTGTGTGAAAAAGTCGTAATGGGAATATTATTGTATTTTAGGTAACCTTAATAATAAGTCTGCCTGTCTACATGTACACGCTGTGCACGTACAGAACATCCATAAGAGAGTTAATTGTTACGGCTGGATGATGTAGCATCGTTGTAGCTACAGCTGATTAAAGCATTATCTAAACTCAGTCATCCTTACCTTTACATATACATAGGGGATAATGAGTGTACATATTAGGTATGCTCTTTGCTGTCAGGATAATCTACTACGCACTATGTAGTATGTATGTATGTATGTATGTAGTATAAAGTATTACGCTCTAACTCTGATGTAATGTAATATTCAGGCTGAGATGTACATAGTATGTAGTTAGTACATAGTACATAGTACATACATACATATGTAGTATATACATAGTTGGTTTACAGCGGTTCCTCTCCCGAGGTCGAGTAGCTCCTATATCGAAAAAATTAAGCGTAAATAATATTCAAGTCAGAGATTACCAGTTAGAGTCAGAATTTTTCGAAGCTAGTCTTCGTTTGCAAATTGTATACTGGGAATTTGGAACAAATTTACCTAGTAAATACCCAAGCAAGTAGACCTATTGCACAACAATACAAAACTTAAATCAAAATCACAATTATAGCTCTAGGGAACGTGTTTATTGGATCAGAATCAGATTGTGTACCATTCCTATTTACTACCTACTTTACTGCAGTTTCTGTTCATAAAATTTAGATTACATATAAAAATGAATATGTGAGCTCATCAGGGCTCAGTTTATATTATAGCTTATGTAAATAAAATTACCTGTGTAGAAAAAGATGTTTGAGTTTTGTTAAGATATACCTGGTTGATTTAGCACTATTCAAATTGGGAACTCTCTAGGTTTTGGTGGATTCTTTTCATGCTCTGCCAGCACCACTGTTAGAGTCATATTTTAATTCAGCGAAAGTTAGAGTTAATACGCATCTAGGTACTAGCCACAATGTCGAATGGAAACAATCATCGGGTAAGAATTCGCAAAACAAATATTTGTATTGTTAACGGAATGTCAATAATAACCATAATGAATGTTATCCATACCTATGTATGTACGCACGCGTATATTTTATGTTTATACGTAATATATTGTTGTTATTCACGCCGCGCATTTATAATTCATACATATACGCACACCTTTAAAGCGCATTATTGTTATTAATAGTTTTAATACAGGTCTTGGTTTGTTTAAATTACGAATTGGAATATGGAGGGAATCCACGAAACAAGATATTCTAACAATGTCCTATATACCTACTATACGCTTCCTACAAATTTCCTCGCATTGGTTTTGTGAACGAAGGCATTTCGTGTTTCGTGAGATATCGTGCTGTAAATGTTGATTAGCACAGAATAATGAGAATGTCGTTTCTTGCGTGATGTGCAGCGTTTACAAAATAATAGCAGTACTTAAGTTGACTTTGATTTAAATATCTACATATTATACTGGCGCTATGGCTGAATATCTGCCCATTATTTGATTGTTCTCCACAGAAACCGGGCCAAGTGAAGGACTACTTTGATGAGCTTGCGGAAGTAGGTCAAAATAAGCGATATGGACTTGGCCCTGGTGACCATCACACCTCCTATGACCCCGTTCGTACGGATGAGAGTGAGGGCGACCTGAGTGAGTTCAGTGAGGTTGAGTCCCAGTCTCCAGGCCCAGTCCTCAAGTTCGTGAGCCACAATCCAGAGCGGAAGAAGCGCCTTACGGGCTTCACGGAGGCTCCCAATAGTAATCTCACTGATGATGAAGAGGGGGATGAGAGGCCGTAAGTGGGCAACTGGAGCGGAAGTAGTGATTCCACTTTAGCTGATCTTCAGAGATTACTCAGCCCACTTCTTCATATATTTCAGGGAGCCTCTGGCTAGCAGGCGCAAGCCAGGCATTCGTCCACTAAACATATCAAATTTAAATAATTTGAAGCCAGACATGAATTCTCGCGGTCCGCCTTCGCCGAACCCGAGCATATCCTCAATTTCGACTCTGATTCGCGGAAAAATAACGACTGTAAGTATATTGGTACCTTCTGCAAATTGTAATATCCGTACCCCTTGGCTTGAGCTAAAGTGACATGTGTGCGCATTTACAGTAAATAGAACTATTTGGATTTTACAAGGCTAAACGACCATGTTTTCCTTTACGGAGAGCTCACGGGTTACGGCTTTGTTGTTGGCCTGGCTCCGGGTCATCAAAGGATAAGTAGGAAAGGAACCTCTGCAGAGTAACGCTAAAATTTTGAATCAAACAAAGGCAGAGTCCTAAAATGGGCAAATGAGCATTTCTCTTTATACGTTTTGTAATATCGATAGGAAAACAAGAGGAACGCAAATAATAAGTATAATGTACCTACATATATCAGTCCTCTGCTTTTCATTTCAGATGTCAAACAATATTCCTAAAGTCTTTCGAGGGAGACGACCTAATGAGTATAAGCTCCAGGCATTTGTTGCTATCTTGTTCCTGACCATTCTTCTCATTGTGGGTTCCATCTACGTGATTCACCAAGAGAAGGAGCTCCAGGTAAAGGATCCATTATTCTCCAATTGTCTTTCCCAAAACAATAGGTGGCTTTGTAGGAGAATGCTAAAAGCGAACTCTAATTCCATTTAACGGCTCTTGATATACTAGAAAGCCTACTTCGATCGAATTCGTTTTTCTGGGAAGGACCGTAGGATTCGGGTCTCCAACTTGAAAGGGCGTGAAGTTCTTACCGGAGTCTTAGGAACTGGCCTAACGAAGCGGGATAAGCCCTGGCCCTGTCTCGAACAGAATCGCCTCGTCCTCAATCAGACCTGCTTGGAATGGATGAACATAGCCCGGCTCTACTTTACTGTGGCCTCTCCGCGGCGGGATTGGGACCCCAGCGCTAACAACATGCAGTGCTACGGCGTATACTGGGAGAGCCTGAATCCGGACTTTGTTCCCAAGGACTGCTTCAACATCGGGGAGAACAAGGGATTCCACTTTTACGGAGGTGGCGAGATGGGGACCAGGCAATGGCCCCTCAATCGCACTTCTGTCCCATTAACCCCATTCATTACTGGGCATAGAGTGGGCGGGTCGGAGAGGAATGGGGACTTCGAATGGGGTCGGTCCCTCCGTCGCTACTTTGTTGGCTCACCTGGGATAGCTATAGAAATTAGTCAAGACACGCCGCTCCAGGTCTCTCTCAATGATGAGGATTCTCGGGGAATGCTCTGCTTTGCTGCCAAGCGAGACGACTTTGCCTATCCAAACTACCCGCCTATGAACAGGCTCAACTATACGCTGTGCACGGGGGAAAACATTAAAGCTGTTAGTGCACCGCTAGCAGACAAGGACATTTGGGACGACCTGAAGCATAAACATGTGCATCTGAGTCATTCTCTGGCCGAGGCCCCGCTATGGCGTGTCTTTCCAGAGACACTCCAGTTGGGTTTACAGAGTGAGGCAGTCCTTCTGAACCATACTGACCGCATTGCGGCCCTTCGGCGGACGCCTGCAGTTCATCTTTCAGAAGGACACATGTTGCTGGACGAGTCCTGGCAGGCCAGAATGGGGGACTTGGAAATGGACCAAGAGCGGTTTCCGACAATAAATGACACATTTAATATTGCCCGTCGGCGCGGGTTCAAGGTCGCCCTAACTATTCAACCATTCTTCTCGACGAGCTCCAAGAGTTATGCCGAAGGTCTGGAGAAGGACATTTGGGTGAAGCAGCGCCTGCCTGGCTCTAAGCAGGCTCTCCATATTCCGGCCCTCATGCACTATAAGTCATCCCTTAGCACGGTACTTTTGGACATAACAAAAGAGGAAGGGCGTGTCTGGCTCCAAGGAAAAATCAAGGAAATGGAGCGGAGGTATGGATTCGACGGGTTGTTCATTGATTTGGGATCCGCCCAAGACATGCCAGAGCACTACGCCTTTTCAGAGGACTTGAAGAGTCCTGACGACTACAAGGATCTCTTCCTCAAGACCGTGCGGGACGTCAAGTCTGTATACACAATTGGAGTAACAAGCGCCGTGAAGTTGCCCAAATTGCCGACATTTGTTTCCCTGAGCCCCGTTGAGAGCTCTTGGGAAGGACTCCGGAGCCTGATCCCAAACATTCTGAGCATGGGTGTGGCTGGATTCCCGTTCATTATGCCGGGCCCGATTGGGGGGGACTTCAAAAGAACTAGTCCTGTCCTTGAACTCCAGGAAATCCTAACAAATGAGACAGAGGCTACAACGAATATATCTGTAACATCCATACCAGATCCTCCACTTTCCGTCTTCGAGGCTAACAAGCCTGACATGGACCTCTATGTCCGGTGGCTAGAGCTGGCTCACTTCCTCCCCGTAGTCCAGTACACGTATCTTCCGAGTGACTACGAGGCCAAGGTCGTCCAAATTGCGGCTGAGCTCAAAGGAATCCGAGAGGAGAAGATCTATCCCTATATCAAGAAGGCCATTAATGATGCTCTGGTCACGGGGCTCCCCATCATTAGACCACTTTGGATGATTGACCCTACGGATGTCAACTGCTTAAGGGCCTGGGACGAGTTTAGCATTGGTGGGGACCTTATTGTGGCTCCCATTCTGTATCAGAACCTGACGGAGCGTGATATTTACTTGCCGAAGGGCCGGTGGAAGGACGAGCTGGACGGGAGCAGTACAAAAGGTGAACGCTGGGTTCATCACTACCGGATCAGGGACAATAAGATTGCATTCTTTACAAGGATTCCAGACGCCGTGTAGGTATAATAAGTACTAAATCCTTACTAGATTAGGTCAGACTTGCTTAATTGCTAAAGTTTAAACTTTTCTGTAGTCATCCTAGTCAGTTTCAGTTGCCTTAAGCAGAGTCCAACCAGAAGTCAGCTTTCAACTTCGTTAAATACCAACCATGGATTAGTTCACATTAGTCGTTGTACCTAGTATTAGTTAATTGTAGAGGAGGAAGCGTAATATTTGTATCTGCATATCCGTCTAGATGTGTTTGAATCAATTGTGATAGTTCAAATTAGGCGTACCTATGTATAATAGTTAAGTACTTACCTAGTAATGTTTCTGCATGGACCATATGCTTGTAAATATGTATAAGAAACACTTCCCGAAACCGGTTTAACTAGTATAATTAATAGTATTTATTAGTTCTCAAAGCCGTAGGTAGTACTTACTCATTGACGAAGAACAAGCATCATTTTAGTAACCGGTGGCTCCATTTCCTTGAATCGGTAATTCTAGTAGGTACTATCTCTATGTAGAACAGTAGACTACACACAATAATAAACAAAATCGAAAATTCAGAATAAAAATTAGCTCGTACACTCTTTGCCAAACATAACTTAAATAGTACGAAACTTAAATACAATAAGTACTACTTTTACTTGGAGTAGAAATAAAACCAAAGGGAAACTAATCACATACATATGAACAGAGCGTAACATTATACCACCAACAATCCTCAGCGACTCAAGCCAATAATTTCACATCTTAATTTATTTTTTTGAATTGCTACGCAGCAACAACTAGTTGCGTCTTCTTTTACTATATGAGGGCTGCGTAGCTTGTTACTGGTTCCAGTTTCCAACCGCTCATTTCTCAGTAACTTCATCTGCTAGCAAACATACTATCCGTTCAATTAGCCTTCTTTTTCTATCTCATTGAACGGTCTAGTAATTGACTGCATCAAAATTCCATAACTTTCCGTCATAAGTTCCTCAACTGAAAAAATCTCAATGTTGGGCGTCTTTTAATCCCAAAAGGAATTTGAATTTAGCTACACACTGCATAATAGATGAATAGTAGATACGTAGCATATATCCTAAGTGTACTTTGAATACTCCTAATCTGCTCAGACTAAGTCCTAAATATAGACAAAAATGACAAAGGCGACACTCGACTCTCCCAAGTCAGCTTAAGATCTACCCCAAACCCATTGATTAGTTAAGAATCAACATCCCCCATGTCAGTTCGTTACAGAGGTAGACCTTGATAATTCCCAGTTCCAGCAGCCTAGCCCCTGATTAAGTATTAGTAGACAATAGAGAATTTGCATACGAACCGGAAGTTCATTCAAAAGTCAACAGTTATATACAGCAGCTGGGAAGCATTTTATAATTTATTTATAATATCCGCCCGGATGGAGAATTATTGAATTTTGAATACTGAAGCGATTTGCAACTTCTAAGCCGGGAACATAATCCCTCTCCTTTTAACGATAATTTTTTAAACTGAGGAAATCGCAAGAAGAAGGCATCAATTAGCACCATAAGCTAATTCATAATACATTGAGTACACATTTTTTAAAAAGGGAAATCAGGTTAGGAAATCAAGCTACTCTTCTGATCCATCATTCCTGGCGTTACAGGCAACTTTCTCTTCTCATTTCACTCAGCTTCCTGTGAAGAGCGTAAAGTGTTGGCGGTGAGGCTTGTATAAAGCGTAAACGACAACAACCAACTTCCTTCAGTCAAAGTTAATAGCTTAGCTACCATTTACAATATATACATCAGACACTTCTCCCTCATCCTTCCAGGCCTAGGCAAAATAAATAGAAACAGGAATTTTGACATGAATTAGGAAAATGTAAGGGTGACCTAAAGCTCCTTCCCCTCTCTCCACCTTGAGCAGTTTCACCTATCACCGCAGCTCCATTTTTGCCATTGAAAAATTAAGAAGCCTTCTACGTTCTACTTTGGTTAGCCTATCCACCATTTTACAGTTCAGGAACAACCCACCTGGGTCCAATTCCATACTCTTAATTGCAGCAGAGTCCGGCCTCATTCAAAAATGTATGCTAAAGCTAACTATTTACCTAGAGCCCGTCGTACCTACATACTACGTATTTAGGAACAATAGAGGATAGCTAGAAAGCGTGATTCTAGCTTTCCAAAAGCAATCCTGGAGGTATTGGACGCAAAGGGAAGCCTCTCGACATTATACAAGTCTATGAGCCCTGCATAGAACTACTAAATAGACGCTAATGATAAATAAGAATCCTGTCTCTCTCTTCCTGTGCCCATGGTCTACTATAACTACCTAGAAGTAGTAGTATTCAAACAGTCGTGATTTGATTACAGTTCAGAATCAGTTCCTCGTTATCAGTACAATTTACGAGATCACAGGAAAGGACAAGATTTTCCAAATTTTGAGTAGGTAGTGATTTCTATTCGGTGCGCGATTACTACAGTATAGAAGAACAATCCAAGCTAACCACATTTAGGAGCTCAATAAGTTTCTGCGCTAGGCAAACGGGACAGAAGGGTTACACTAAAAACTCACTTTTAGCTAGAAAAAAAAATCTTACCGTAGTCCGAGCGTAGTATTAGTAGGAATAGTTTGGAAGGTGAGAAAAGGTTGGGAAATGCATTTGTGGAATGAGAGTAGAGTGAGAGTCAGATTCTGATTAAAGTTGAATGATACAAAACGGAATGTTTCCTTTCTTCCTCAAATCCAAGCTAAGAGTCATTGCATAATATATGTCCAATTTAAAAACAAAGTCCCTGGACTGCTTGAGTGACGGGAACAAGGGAAATGAGTTTCTGGAAAGAGTTCTGCTCTGAAAGACAAAATTAGATGAAAAGAAAGTAACTGCTTTATCCTACATTGGAGCATCCCCTTTGCCCCACTTCACCCCCTTTGATCTGCCTCCAATTTTAAGTTCTACGTAAGGAACGGGGACTCTGTGATGTTGTTCCCTAGCATCCTAATGTTATAGCCTAATCGGTTTATCCCCTCCTCAGCTCATAAAAAGAAAAAGTTCTGTGGCCCAAAGTTGGGAATTAGTATGGGGTAAATAGTCCGGGTAAAACATAAAGTGGGTACATACTTTGTGGGACACACTACATATTTTGTGACAACTACATTCCACTATATTGGAGTCTAGAACTCGAGCCTGTAGGCGGAGCATGATGTCTCATGGTCTTGGAGGTTGATGGTGCATCTTGATGCAGAGGGAGCCAGATCAATACGAGCCTCTCCAAGGGCAGCTTCAGAGTCCGTGGCCCAGTAGCCAAGCGTGTCCGTGTCGTACGTTGGGACGATCGTCACATCTGTAGGGAGAACGGAGAGGAGACATAATTACATTACACGGCATTATTATGCACCTATTGATTAGCTCCCGGATCCGGGGATATTAGACAAAGTTTGGGATTATGGAAAAACTTCGGCGTGTCGTACGCCCTACTTTACTACGATTGGACAACATAATGTAGCCCTTTGCCAATAAAGGCTTACAGCTTTCTCTTCTCTCTCCAAAGTTTTACACAGCTAGTTCTACTGTAGGAGCATAGGCATCCATGAATTTCCCTTGACTTCATTACTACATAGTATAATTAGGTTGGGACAAACTTTTACAGGTTTGCCCGCATATTATGCTCTAGCCAACTTTATCATGCAAGTTATATTTAGAGCCTGGAGGCCACATGAGAAATGAATGCTCAGGGATTTCTAATAAGAAATTGTAATATCTTAGAAGTCCGAGGTTACAGGGCTCGTATTTTTCCAATTTCTATTTTAACCAGGATAAGGGAGCCGGAATCGAAATTAATCGAAAAAATTTGCAATTAGCAGAATCAAAATTGAATAAAAATGTTTACTATTACTCTACTAATCCTTCCTATATTGCATACACAGACCAGAGCGGGTTAAAATGGATTGATGGATGTCATGATACGATGCTCTAAGGCGACATCTTGATCTTCTAATGTGTTTCAGTGAAAGGTCACATGGGAAAAAAATTCGACTTCGTATGGCTTTGGCAGAAACGTATTATAGATCTTTACCTCCTAAACAATGTTTAAATTGACGTCAAAGTCGTAGGTCGCCTTCTTGACCATCTACTCATCACTAAATTGTCAGAGGGGTTAAATAGGATAGTTGACCATTAGAGGGTCAAAGACCCGATCTACGACTTTGACGTGAATTTAAACATTGTTCAAGAGGTCAAGAGCTTTAACAACATTAAGTTTCAGCCAAAACCATCTGAAGTCGATTTTTCACTATGTGGTGACCTCCGATGACCCAGAGCGGGTCAAGGAGTTGAGACACGGTATTTGTGCTTTGTCCAGGGTAACAAATTACGTAAGTATGACAACTTGAACCGAAATTTATCTGAGGGAGATTTTCCGTAAGTTGTTATTGAAATACGTATGAATATGAACATTGTTAAGGGTACTGAGTTCTACAAGTATACCAAGTTTGAGCAAAATCTATCTGAGGTCGATTGCTGGATACTTCGTGCGATATTCTTTGACCTTTTTTTTCAACTCGAAATTATTCTTCAAATGAAAATTCTTTACTGTTGGCAGGAATCAACTTACCCAAATTCTTATCTTCCCACTCCTGCTTTCCACGGAGGAGTCCGTCAAAGACCTCCCGACTCGGCTCCAGCCCACTCATGACATAGTATCTCGATCGTATGAGCCTGAAGAACTCCGAGTCGCAGTAGTTGGAGTTTCCATGATGCGGGACATAGGCCAGGTCCAAATAGATGGGCTGGGTGTGTCTCGTCCGATATTGCCTTCGACTCTGATGAGCGGCAGCCTTAGGGGTAGAAGGCGTCTTTGCCGAGGCCTTTCCGTCCCTCCTTGGCGTTCCTCTTCCTTCGGGATTGGAAGACTCAAGAGCCGTGTCCTCGGGATGAACTGCAGGGAGGCCCAGAGGCTTCCCCCACTTCTTGGCCACGAGATCAGCATCCGTTTCCTCGCCTACAGGTTCTGGCTTCGGAGGCTCCGGCAATTTGGAGCCGAGTCCGCTCCCAGTTACCTCGGTAGTTGTGTGCTCAGTCGGAGGTCCGCCGTCAGTCGAAGATTTGATCGTTGTGGTAGTCGTAGTCGTCCACTGTCCAGGAGGCATGTCCCCGCGGACCAAGAGAGTCATGTCCTCTCTATTCCCATTATCAGTGCTGCTGCTCAGGCTTTGGGAAATGATCCTTGTAGTTGTGCTCGTCACTTTACTCGTACTCGACAGATTCCCGTTCTCCACATCCCGTTTGAGGTTGAGGTTCGTCCCCAACCCCGAAAACCGTGCCGACTCTGAACCAAGGCTCTCCTCGTCCGTGTCCATTGCAGGCTGCGGCATCGTGCTCAGCTGGGAGTCGCTAAATTCCCCCGAGGAGTAAGTCTCGTCCTCCATGAGCTCCTGCTGATGCTGGGAGAGGCTGAAGAAGGAACCGCCTCCGGGCTCCGTTCCCAAGTCCTTAAGGGACTTTTCAAAGAAGGTCGATGTTACTTCTCCGGGGCGGAAATCAAGGCCTGGTCTGATATCTCCGCCAACTGTGAAGGTCTCGTACTCATGGACGCTGGAGTAGAAGGAAGAGCCCGGCTCCCCGCTCTCAGTGACCTTTGACTTGGTCACGGTGCTGGAGCCGGCTGGTGACGTAGAGAAGACTGTTGACTCTTGAACTCGATTCCCGACTTTCTCCACATTTGAGCCATCTGCCTTGGGGAACGTTTGGATTTCTCCTAGCTGGAACTGTGTCGGCGAGCCGCTCAGCTCAACTTTAGCATCGTCCAGGTCGGATGATCTTTGCATTGCTCCAAGCTGGAACTGTGTAGAGGGGCCACCCAGTTCAACTCCGACCTCTTCCCCGACTTCCAACGCAGTTTTCATTGGTAAAAATGTGGCGGGTGGATGAGTGAGCCCAATCATTTCCGAAGCCCTTCTCTGTAGTTCGACCGGATGGCCTGTCACAACAGCTATGTCAGCCGGGACATCCTGAGAGCTAAATCTTCGACCCGAGGTCGTGATTGACTTGACCACAGTAACAGCCTCAGTAATCTTTTCTGGAGACTTGAATTCCAGGGTCTGACTATGGGACGAGCTGCTCCCCTGACTATGACTGCTCTCAATGCTGGAGGAAGAAATGGTTCGTGTTCGCTCATCCGTGCCGAGTCGGACGCTCGATTCCCCTTCAACGGCCTTTCCTGGAGATGATGATGATGAATGAGCCTTGTCTTCCGGTCCCACCTTCATGCCTCCTTGACCTCTAAGAGAGTCAGACTCGAAATGGACCGGAGCCTCCGTCCTCCCTTCTCCAAGGTCAACAAATTGTGACTCGCCCTTTGCATAGGTGCAGCTACTGGAATCGATATCGGAAACAGATTGGGGGCCGAGTCCCAAGTTCCTCGTCGTCTCCCGCACGGACTCCTCGGACTCTAATTGGATTTGGCCCCGCCTGTCAGGTTCGCCTGGGCCCAATCTCAAATCACCAGCAACTGTTCTTGTTGTTCCTGTGCTCCTTTCCAAACTTTCACCTTTCCCTGAGTCTAACTCCAGGGAAGAAAGTTGTCCAATTACTTCTTTTCCGAATATTTGGGGTCCGGAGGCCTCTTTGGGAACTTGTTGGTCTTTGGTATTAAAATTCTCATTCCGATCCTCATCCTTTCCTGTGTCTCCAGTTGAAGAGGACTCGGCCGTGTCTTCATGGAGCCCGGTAGGTTGAGGTTGGGCCGAGCCCTTCCCATTCTCTGAGTCCCCTTTGTCTTCTGGAAGAGCCTTAACAGTCTCATAAATCCCGCCCGCCCTGTCCAACCCAGCCTCAATTACTTGACTAACTGCTCGGCTGGCCTCAGTTAGGACACTCGAAAGGGATTCCTCTGTTCTGCCTTTATCTATTGTTGAGGGACCAGTGCTAAATTCGGATTTGAGGTCAGTCGTGTCAGGTTGGGTTACTTCAACACCCCCCACGTCCTTGTGGGTCTCGCTAATGCTTGTGAAGAGGACTGATGACGTGGCAGAATGGGCCGAACTCTGTCTAGACTCTTCTACAAACAGTTGAGTAGGCAGGGCCTGGTCTGGCTTAGCCTTATCAGGGCTATCAATTGATTTTGGAAGAGACTCCCCACTAATTCCCTTTGTTTCCTCCATAATGGTCTTGGCCGGGCTATGGTAGGACTCATGCTCAACCGTGTCCTGGATCCCCTTCTCTGTATCATTTGAATCCAGGGCGGAGCTCTCTTCCTTATTTGAATGCTCCACTTTCTCTCCTGCCTCTGATTTTAATGGGCTTTCTCTGGATTGGCTTGCATGCAAAGTGGGCTCATGATCATCCTGAAGGGAGATCTCGGCATTCTTCTCTTCTGGCTCCTTCATTTCCTCCCTCTTCTTCTCAGTCTCGGCAGCAGAAGGAGGTGAAGGATCAATCTCTTTCTGCACTACAACCTTCTCAAACAGTGGTTCCTCTATTTCGGATCTGTCGGATTGAGATCCCTGGGGTTCCTCTGACTTCTGACCTACATCTCCAGAGTCAGGGAGGCTGCTAATGTTAGTACTTCCACCAACAGATTCGTATTTGGGTCCTTGGTCTCTCTCAGTCTTTCTAATTTCTTCATGTTCAAATACGGGCCCTGTCTTCTCCGAGACAGCCTCACTCTTTAGCTTTACTTTCTCAAATATGGGCTCATCTGATACTACTCTGCTGTCCAGAGTCTCGTCCTCTGGTTTTGTCGCACCAAGGTCTCCGTATAATTTTACTTTCTCAAAGATTGGGCTATCTTCCTTTGGATCCAGCGGCGAGATTGACGGAATGTCTCGCTGAACAGTCATTTTCTCAAAGATAGGCTCGTCCACGGAGCCGATACTGGGCTTAGGTGACACTGCCTTCTGGAATTCAGATTCAGTGGGGACCACTTCAAAAGAAATGCTGGGTCGCGGAGACTGTGGATCCCGTACGGGCTCAGACGAAGTAGTGCTAAGTATTTGGGATTTAGCCGTGTCGACTACGGGCTCGGCTGAATCAATTTCTGCAGCGATGCTGAAACCTTGTGACCCAGCCGTGTCGATTACGGGCTCAGCCGGATCAACTTCAGAAGTAATGCTAAAGCCTTGGGACTTGAGCTTGTCGGCGATAGGCTCAGTTGGGTTCATTTCTGGAGCAATGCTGGAACGCGGAGAGATTGGTATGGCGACTACGGGTTCAGTAGGTTCAATCTCAGCACTGATACTGAATCTCTTGCACTCTGCCTTCTCCAGTATGGACTCAGTCGGATCTACTTCAGAAGCAATGTTAAAGGCTTGGGACTTTTCTTTGTCGACTACGGGCTCAGCCGGGTCCATTTCTAAAACAATGCTGGAACGCTGGGACAGCGAGATTCCGACTATAGGTTCAGTAGGTTCAATCTCAGCAGTGACGCTGAATCTCTTGCACTCTGCCCTCTCTAGTATGGACTCAGTCGGGTCCACTTCAGAAGTAATGCTAACGCCTTGGGACTTTGCAGTGTCGACTACTGGCTCAGTCGGGTTAAGTTCTGAAGCAATGCTGGAACGCGGGGACAGTGGGATGGCGACTATGGGTTCAGTAGGTTGAATCTCAGCAGTGATGCTGAATCTCTTGCACTCTGCCTTCTCGAGTATGGGCTCAGTCGGGTCCACTTCAGAAGTAATGCTAAATCGTGGGGACTGTGAAATATCCACTGCAGAATCGTTCGGGTCCAATTCTGAGGTGATGCTAAATCGCTGAGACCTTCCCTTGTCGTCAACGTGCTCAGCCGGGTCAATCTCAGAAGTGAGGCTAAATCGGGGAGACTGTGAAATATCGATTGGGTCCACTTCTGAAGTGATACTAAATCGTTGGGTCTTTCCCTCGTCCACATGAGGCTCCTCCTTCTCCGAAATGGCATAGGGTTCTGGAACCTTTGTGTGGTCTGCCAAAGCTTGAGCGACCTGTGTACTCGAGGCCGGGACTTCCTCAATTGAGTCCTTACGAACAGGACTGGCCTCCCGAGACGAATGTGAGGATCCAACATTCTCTGCATATTCCTCCGGAGAGCGTCGCATTATGGTTGCACTGGCCGCAGTAACTGCCGTAAGGAGCCCGGCCCGGACCGCGGAGTTGGTTCCAAATGGGTCAAGTTCGTAAATCTCATCGTCCTCCACATCGGACTTGATCAGCTCCTCCTGAGTCTCGCCAGCCTCATCCCCAACATAAAAGACTGCCTTGTCCACTGGCTTCGACTGGAACTTGAGGCTGGCAGGCGGAGTAGGACCCGCCCTGGACTCTTGCGCTGATTTAGTAATCCCACCAAAATGCTTACTAAGTGTCTCGAGCTCATCCTCGGACTCGGGCTGGACTGGACCTGATTCAAGTTGAGAAATTACGGTCATGCCTGAGGAGGACATGGAGGATTCATCACTCGACACTTTCCGCTCAGGCCCTTCTTCAGTTTTGAGACTAGGATTCGACTCAGGGACAGGCCCATGCTGTTCCGTGGATTTATTTAGGAGAGACGAGAGGTCGGTGCCAGTGGGTTTATTAGGCTCGGGCTCCTCTTGGCACGGCTCCTGGTTAATTTCGTCGTTGGGTTTACCCGAATCCTCTCCATTCTTGGCAAGCCGCTCGGGCACTACAAAGGAAATGTTGTCGTTGGAGCCGAGCGGCGGGGTTGAGGGCGTTATAACGACAGACGTGAGGGCCTTGACTGAGAGCGGAGAGCTCGCCTCATTCTCCTCCTCATGAATAACATTGAGATGATCATCAGGATCATCATCCTTGTCCAGATGGCGGAGCATGAGCTCGTGAGAGCTCACGGACGGCGGCCGGCTCCCTTCAGGCTTATCCAGAATAACAGGAGACGGCGGAAGGTCTTGCTCCACTTTCTCCATAGTAAAATCTCTGTCTGGAGTCCCAAATGAATTCCGGTCTCTTGTGGGCTCTTTATCATGGGCAGATTCATCTAGATCGCCTGTCCCAAGCTCAGTTGATGGGAGGTCGGCCGGGCCAGTTGATTTCTCCAAAGGATGAATAATGGTTGTTTGGGGCTGGGCAGGTGAGGGGCCTGCAGAGTCCGTTCCGAGCTCTATAGGCCCGGCAGGACTTTCCTGGCTCCCAGACTCAATTTCAGTTTTTACTGCCTCTCCGGGCTCCTTTTCATGCCTGGGTAATATTTCTTTTGTGTCGTATTGATCTTCTCCTTTCCTATGAGAAGGCTCCTCAACATCCGTTCCAAGCCCGGAGCGTTCCTCAATTCCTTGTGGTTTGGGGGATCCGGGCGGGACTGGAGGTCGTGCAATTTCAATGCTCTCCACCCCATGCTCCTCCTCTTCATCTGTCTCCTGATGAGACTGGACACTGTCCAGCTCGTAAGAGCCAGGCTCAACCTCCTCGTGAACCGGAAGCTCTGCCATCTCGTCCGGCGTCCGAATCAAGTCTTTCAAGTCTCTGGGAAGCTTAGAAGGAATGGCTGAAGGGACCGGAGCGGCGGACTCCTTTAAGTTCTCTCCAACTTTCTCCTGCGGAAGACTCGTCTCTTCTTCGGGCTTGACAAATACGGGCTCATGTTCCGCCACCACTGCGGCTGGTTCGGCTCCCTCCGCCCTTCCGCCCGATGGCTCAAAGTGCTTGGGCTCTTTCTCCACATTCTCTCGGCTCAGTTGCTCGATTAGCTGCTCGGTCTGGGAGAGGCGCTGAATCCCTTCCGCCGCGTCATAAGTGAGGGATACCTTTCGTTGTAGAACTGGGGCTTCAAGTGCGAGCCCCAGCTCGGGCTCCTTTTCATCTTCCACAGGCTTGGACTCCTCGAGGGGCCTAGATGTTTTCACAATGAGCTCCTCCATCTCCCTCACCATTTCCCCCTCGTCAACCTCAAAACTGAAACTTGCTTTTAAGTTGTCAAAACTCATTGGCTCGTCGTCCTTGGCCTGAGTGGACGCCAACATTCCAGAGCTTGTCTCAACTTCAAACTTGGCTTCAGGAGCAATTTCTGTGTCAACAGGCTCTGTTGCGGTGGGCGGTTCGTAGTCCGGAAGTCCACTGTGCTTGTCAGAAAAGTAACCAGATCCATACCCATCGGATTCGAGGTCCGGCTCTGACACATGTCCTTGGCTGATTCCACTCCCACTACGAGCAATTTCTGGGGGCGGCAGGATCTGTGATGAGGTTGAGGAGGCCGATAGCGGCGTGGCCTGAGCCTCTTCGATGTAAGCGTCCTCTTCAACTTTAGAGCCACCTTTGGGCTTGAGCTCCTCCTTGGTTTCTGGACTCTTGATTCCACCCAATTTCTCCAGGTCATTATCATCTAATCCAATTTGTTTCGGATCCCCCTCCTCCTTTAATAATGGAGTAGTGAGGTCGGAATCAATTTGCAATTCATCAGGCCGTTCGGACCTGATGAGTCCGGATTCCGGGTCTCGGGGGCTCCGCTGCTCAACGATCTGATCCTCCATCTCTAAAACGTCTCTTTCTATTCCGATCGCTTCCTGCCCCATTTGTTTGCTCTGAGAGTCCGGCTCGGCATGAGAATATAAATTGAGATCATTCCCTCCCTTTTCTGTTTCCTCGGGGGACCCACTTGTCTCTCCATGACTCATTTTATGTGGGCTTGATGAGGCTTGAGTACTACTTCCCATCTCTCCAATAACATCAGCCTCCAATTTGTCATCTTCGAGCTCTAGGGAAGTCACGGAGCCCGACTTGGTCTCCTCAAGGTTCCTGATGGGAGGGATTTCAAGTGAATCCTCTAGTTCCTCTTCATCTCGGCCCAAAACAGTGGAAATGATCGTCTTGGCCGGTGTCTGGGCAGCCAATGAGTCTGACTGGGACTCCCCGTCTCCAGCCTTCTCGACCACCTCAATGTCACCTTCTGCCTCCTGCCCTCCAACGTCGGCCTCTGTCTCAATAATATGACTCTCCCCAGGCACTTTAGTTTCCCCAGCCACTTCTTCATCATTCCCCTCAGTCAAGGTCAATGCTAGAGGCTTCGTCTCTTGGTCCTCCAGCGACGCGGTCCCATTCTCATAAGCTTCCGCCTCCACATCCACATCCTCGTCCAGCGGCTTCTCAACAACCAAATATTCGTCCTCCTCCTCGGGATAAGGTGTCCCTTCCTGTCTTTCCGCCTTAGGCGTGTCATTGTCCGTTGGCCCGTAGCTGGAGGACGGCGTCTCGGCCGTGTAGTGCTCATCTACCGACGAGGCTACAGTGGGCGGGCGGTCCTCGAGCTCTTCAACGTGATCCAGGGAACTCATCTCGGAGCTAGACTCCGTTGCAGTGGCCGTCCCGGTTCCGTTCTCTTTTTCAATGGGACCGGTAGTCTCTTCAGGAGCCAATGCTTCGCGCTCAGGCTCCAGCTTCTCAGTGGGAGACTCTTCGGTTTGCCCATTTGTCTCAGGTGTGGGAGGAGGGATGTCTTCAGGCTCGACACCTTTGACACTCGTTCCAACTGATATGGCCGCCACCGTTGCGGCACTCGCAACAGTCACGGCCCCAGCCACCGCCTTCTTGCTTACGACTCTTCCAGTTATTCCTTTGGAAGTACCGTTAGTCTTTGGAGCTGTGCTGGCCGGAGGAGGAGCCGGTTTAGCCGTCCCGGGTCGTTGGGCCTTAGGCTTGACCTCGGCAGGGACAGCTTTGGGTTTTTCCACCAAAGTCGCAGCTCCGGCTTTCATGACGGGGAGCGAGCGCTGGGTTGGTAAGACTTTATGTTCCACAACCTTCCTATTCGTGGCTTCCTTGGTCTGTTTGGGTGAGCTTGTTGTGACGGAAGCTGCAGTTGTTGTGACCGCCTTTGAAACAGACTTTGAAATTCCATACTTCTGAGAAGCAACCGAAGGCTTAGATGCCTGGGTTGTTTTAGCAGGGGCAGCCTCGCTTGCCTCCGTGCCTGACTTCTTAGGGCTCGTTGGGCTTGGCTGTTTTCCGCCGGTTTCTGCTTTCTTTGCAGGAGCGGGGGCTGGTTTGGGTCCAAGCGGGACTCTCGTCACACTAGAGGTCTTAGTGACTCCTGTGCTGGGTTCGGCCTTCTTAGTCGGAGCTGGAAATCTTGTGGGCCTGTCCTTAAGTTTATTGTCCACAGTTGATGAGGAAGAAATTACTTTGGAAACTGCCGACTTTGTTGTTTCCGTTTTACGGGTTTCGGCTTTATCTTTTTTTATTCCCTCATCTCCCTTTATGACTGGAGGGGAAGATGATAATTCAGTCCCAGTCCCTGCCAAGAGTTGCTGCTTCTCGGCCCGATTCTGAGCCCCTTTGGCTTCCTTTGGAAGAGATGCGGCGGAGTGTGTGGAGCTAGTTCGGTAGACTCTGGACTCCGTTGAAGAGGAAGCAGTCTTAGTCTTGAGATTATGTCTCACCTCAGACATTACTCGATCCGACTTCACGTTGCTCTTATGAGAGGCTGCAATTGATTTTGCCGTGCAGACGGGGAAACGCAAGTATTCCAGGTGCTTTAGCTTAGTCAGAGAATCAAATATTTTCTGTTGAGGCGTGGAGCCAGGGAACAGGATACGTGTGATCCTGTCACGGGGATTTGCAGGTTGCCAGACAACCAGGGCGCAGATTGAGACTAAGTTGAGAATTGGGTAGCTGAGCTGCTGGCCCTCAACCTTTATATTCATCTTGGCAGTTCCGAAGGCCTTCCCACAGTCGTTCTTCCATTTTGAGAGGAACTCCTTGAGTTCCCGGGAGTCCTTGGCCGGGTTGAGGACGAAGAGGTCCAGCTTCCCATGCCCAACCTTATGGTAGAGATTAATGGGCTCAATGATGTTCTCTCGGAAGCAGAACTGGGGCTTCATATTAATTCCCCGAAAGTACTCGAACATATGATGGCCCTGCTCCGTTAGGCTTATGATAAGATCATCAGCCAGTTTCTGCTCACTGGAGTCCCCGCCCTTCCGCTCAAGGACATTTCCGAAGAAGTGCCCAATCTGTGGGTAGACTTGAGAGCTGCCCTTCCGCTCCAGAAGGGCTCCCAGCCCGCCCATTGAATTATTATTGACCCGAGTCAAGAGAACGGCGTCCAGGCGATCCAAATGCCTTGTAAAGTCCCAGAAACAGGCCCTCCGGGAGAACCCGCCGTCTATGAGCATGTTGAACCCATTGACCCCGAAGAGGGCCGCGTCCCCTTGACCTCCTGGAAATACATAGAGCGTTGGATGACTGAATCGGATGTTCCCCACAATGTCGGATGACTGGAGGACCTCCTTGAGAGGTGCAGGGATGACGAGCTTGGATATGTAGTCCACAAATGAGAGGAGGCCCGCATTATGAGTCCCTGAGAGCCGGTCCCCGCCGTTGACTTCCACTTGGCACAGCTTAGTGAAGGCTTCCCTCCGGAACCGTTCATCCGTCCAACCGTTCTGGGCCGCACAGTGGAGGGCCAGGCTGATGTCACCTTTGTAGGCCGAGAGGATTCGGGCCACCTCAGGCTCGTCCCATAATTCAATAAAGTCCGTAATGGAAAATGTACCGTCCTAGAAATATAGAAAGATGTGGTAATTCCGTGGATCGATCCTCTCTCTGGAATAGCTGGCCATATTAACTATGTAAATGGGAACCTAATTTTATCTTGAATCCAATCTTGATTCATATGCAGAGGGCCTAGGTCTATCCCATCGACCGCCGGAATAATCAATGGCGGAGTGCCATTTCAATTTCGTAATTCTAGGTAAGGAGGCGCACGCCCTGATAACTTATCACACAAATGAAATGACAAATCCTATTCTTAGCCTACTCAGGTTTGTACAGTCGTCATTGATTTGGGAGTATTCCCAAAATTAGGGGGACAGGTCCTGAATTAATAACAGATTTCCCCCTGCCCTTCCACTAATTACTACTCTGGGTCTCCAAATAGTAAGCCAGAAAAATGATTTTTTATGAAAATACAGTAGTAGGAGGCCAGAACTGAATACAAAAGGAACTATGGTCGAGGTCCCTTTGAGGTTCCTAAAGACTGGAAACCGTAACACGCAAAATGCCTATCGAATTAATTTCCTTTCTCCTTTTCCTTGGGCTTGATTCCTTCTATATTCCCTTGGCCATGCCAAACCGTTATTAAAAATATTGATTCTGCTTTCTCCTTGGGTAAGTTATTTTTAGGCCATGGAGTATTCCTAGCCCAGACAACCTACGCCATCAATATTAATAGAGCGGGAGGGGGAAGAGGCCGATATGAAATGCATTATGCATTAGCTATCTACTACTCCTATGATGTATCGGAGATGGTGTAAAGTTTCGAAATTCATGCATAATGGTAAGAGTGGGGTCCCACCTGGAGTAGCCAGGACCCGGATCCCTGGTACGAGTAGCCGGCATGAATAATGTGTCTGTGCCGAGTAAAACTTGAGAGCAAGTTCTTCATGCACTGGAGGAGCGTGTTGACTTGGGCGTGAATCAGGACTTCCACAACCAAACTTTCAGATGCCCACTGTACCAACTTCTCACCTGGAAATGAAAGTAGTATTTGGGCATTAAATGAAAATAAATCGTGGAAAGCTAGGAAACTTGGAAACTGGATCCCTCTTTTATCCCAGCAGGACTTCTGGAGTTCTAGACCAGTCAGAACATTACAAGCTAAATTTCGCCATAGAGTACCTATATTGAAATACGGGAGGTGGGAGTATGCCGTGTGAACTTTATAAAGTAGCTTAGCAACAGCATCTGCGTTCGAAATTACTTTCCTCGACTCACTTTAAGCCAAGAATCCCATAAGATTATTTTAAGGTATCGCTTATACATATTATAGTACCTACATATTGGCTAATTCAATCTAATACAATATTTACGGAACTTTTCCCTTCTACATTAAATATAGGCAAGTGGAATGTGCCGTATGCCGTATGGAACCAATTTCAAAGAACATATTCAGGAAAACCTTCATTAAAAAGTCCTGTACCCTGCAGATATATTTAAATAACTTTGTTAAAGAATCGTCGTAGTTCAGTGGCTTGCTTACAAAGCATATCAAATATGAGAGACAAATGGAAATTATTATTTCCCTTTAGATGTATTCTGCGAAAATACTGTTTCAAAGAATAAAATTAATTCAGAGGTCCTCGTTCCGCCTTTGCAAAGGACGTCTCTTCTCAAACGCGAATTAATGAAAAACTTTTCTATAGCTGAAGTTATTTCTAGGCGTTTATATTAGTTACGTGTTATCAGAGTGAGACGGAACTAAGATATCCTGGAAACGTCTTTTCCTCCAGTCTTCCGTTATACTAGACCAAGACTAATTTTGGTGTTTCTTCTTCTGAAGGCCCAAAGTGTCCCCATAAACTTTTCCTGATTACACTTTAGATGAGAAAGTGTGAGAGGGATAAATTCATAAGGAAAGGAATCATTTTGGCTCCAGAGCACTCTTCCCATCATTTACAATGGGGCACGAAAAGTTTCGCCTGAGAGTCCCAAGTTGCCAAACTGACCTTACAAGGAAAAGGACGTTAGAGTCGTCGAGCTCATTCCATTGCGTTATTGCATGCAGCTTCTACTGAGTTTCTAGGGCGTTCCCGAAGCCTAGAGTAGGAGAAATAGCACTTTCTCCGTGTATAGATTGCATGTTGGGAAATGCAACCTTAGGCTCTGCTTTTCTTCATGGAAAAAGTTGGGCAATAACGCATTACGCCTACATTTTATTTTACTATGTATGGTATGACTACGTCCATTGTGAATCTAATATAAAATTATCTATGCTCACCATTTCGCGAGTCGTCTCCTTCAGGGGCTGAATTCGATAGGTTGAGGAGCTCACAGTTGAGATCCACATGGGATGAGTTTGTATCCCAGGCTTGGAGCCCTAAAATGACAAAAAATAAATTCGTGCTCAGACTGTTTCATGTTCTCCATTTGGCATGCTGTCTGGTCTGGCCGTAAACCGAACAAGTCCACAAATATGAATAGAATTTCTTACATGAATCCGTATGAAAATAACCTCGAAGGGATTTGGGATTTGGCAAAAGTTTTTGTTACGTACAGTAGTTGTCTATGTATGTATGATTTCATTGGAAACAGTTCTCTTTATATGTAGTAGGTATGTAGTACATATGTGTTATTTGGAATTTAGGTGATCTAGTGATTCTATTTGATTATATGTACAACTTATTGGGTTCTGGTGAATTCAAATCAGTACATTGTTTCTCTTGTGTGAATGCACACTACCTACTATGCAATATGTAATACAACTACATACATAGACGTGTTATGAACTATGAATTGACTGCCTGTTCCATGGATCTGGAATTACATCTGATAATGACGCCATGAATTGATGTGGATTATAATATGTTTTAGTGCTCCAGGACCAGAATGACATCATAGCCACAGACACGCAGCACTTCAAGTTACCTAACGGTCACAAGTCAAGTGTCCTCTCCTTGTTTTGATCTAGGTAGTTAATTGGACCGATATACTATAAATATGAAACCAAAGGCTGAAATATGGACACTAAAAATACGTAAGCCCTTCTGTTTGGTAGTACTTCCTAACCAGCACCAGAAATTCCGAAAAATGGCCTTTTTCCGAACTATGTTTCTAGCTACCGCCCTGCTGATTGGGACACAAGGGGCTCTAATCACACCAGCAGGTCATCCAAAGGTGTCAGTCCAAGACGCCGAAGTTCAGACCAAGTTTGAATTCGTCGGGACTGCCGAAGGAAAGATTTTCCTTTTAGCACAAGACCTTGGGGTAACATAACAAAAGAATACCTCACTTTATAAGTGAGGTGAGAGGTGAGTGAATATATTTTCGTAATGCTCGCATTGGTTTATAGTACGTCGACTACTACACCGCAATTCAGACATGCTATGAAGCCGGGTACGGTTTGGCCCTGATCGGATCCCAGATTCAAGAGGACGTAGTCTCTAACTTTTTTAAGAACCACGAGGGAAACGTCAATGGATTTGCCTGGATTGACGGATCGGACTTTGTGAGCCGCGGGGAATGGTACTCACAGCGGACTGGACAGAAGCTGGACTTCTTCAACTGGGTGTCTGACAGACCAGTATCGGGTGTAGAAGGAGATAGCCGAAGATGCATTATGTGGAAGGCTGATACCTTCAACAATGGATGGTGGGACGTCAGCTGCACGGATACTAACCTGGCATTCTGCGAACTGCCTTCCGCCAAATTCTAATTATACTATATCAAATATCAAATGGATTCTGAGTACGAACATGTAACAATAAATTGCACCTAAAATCTGAACTCTGTATATGTATAACTCGATCATTATTTATAATCAGTATATGTTGCATATATTTATTATTATTTCACTGTAAGTGAGCATACTGCTAATACTGCGGAAGTCCGAATACTCCGTACGTCCTTAGCATATCCTGCATCAGACTGTATTTATCGCTTGAAAGTCAGCTGACATTAAAACACATTACTATACAGTAAAATGCATGTTCTTTTTATTCCTTGTTTAGTATCCCAAAATATTTATAAATACATGAAAATTGCTATCGACGTTTCGCGGGTTGAATTAGATGTATTTTAGATGATGCATAAATTCGGCATTATTAGTTCACACTAATATAATATTGTTGACAACCAATTATCATTTATCATAGGTGCCCTTTGACTTTACATGGCCTTTATCAGTTCAGTCGTATTAGGGGGCATTCAGACACTCAATATGAAATCAGTTTGTTCACCAGGGGACATTCCGAGATGGAACACGAAATTCGATTGTTAATTGACTAAGTCTATTAGTTTCAGGTTGAAGAGCAGCTAGAATACCTAAATCATTCAACCACGGAAATTCACCGTGAATCATTCCTTGCCTCTTTCAGCCTCAACTCGCAATAAGCACTTCAAATTAATACGCCGAGCCCAGAAGCACATGCTGTATCTATAATTAAATTCCAAACAGCAACCACATTAGTAAACTTCTGCCTTCCGATAAAATAGTTAGTATTGCATCTTGAATTCAACCTATCACTGTCACGTAGGCCGCTAAGCCTCTAAATCCTTGCTGTATAAAACCGTTCAAAAAAATTTGGTTGTACACATAGATACATAATACACAGAGACAGTAATTACACTTTTGCACCTTAAGCAATTTTCAATAAAGGATTGTAAAATGCCAAGCGGCTCAATTTTGTTCGAGAACATAGAAACCCATGAGCTCGCTCAGAGCTTGCTAGAGCGGCAGAACGAAGCGGTGTATCCAGAACTATTTGTAAGATTTAGTCCGGGCAAGTGCTTCCTTCCAAAGGAATATGCGAAATATTCTGGGTACATTAATGACTTCGAAGTCCGTGACGACGACGTTTGGGTCGTGTCTTTCATTAAATCAGGTGAGTCGAAATAATTGGCGGAAACTGCAGTAACTCTAGATCTCAGTACCTTACGCAAAAATAAGAGTCAGCATTTTCCTATTTTTTCTATGTATATATTTCCCTCAGGTACGACTTGGACCCAAGAAATGGTATGGATGATTGGACATGACCTTGACTACGAGAGTGCTAAGCCACTCATAACGGCTCGATTCCCTTACTTTGAGTAAGTCTCAACGGTTTTAATCCAAGAAAAATGAACAATCGATATTACACAGTAAATACGTAGTGTGTGCCTACTATGTACTCCTACGAGTATGTACACTACTATGTATGTACATGTATTTATGTTATGTATATGCGCCATCCTCAATTCTCAAACTTTCTTCTATTTTTCTGCTTCTTTTTTTTAAATAACATTTCGACAATGAACAATAACCTTTCTTTTTCTTGGAAAAACTCCTGTAGCATCTATATGTATATGTAAAAGAAAATACTTTTGTTTTTCATTCGCAACTGTCCTACGTAGGTACTTCTGATATGTTGAATGGGTTAAAGGTAAATATTTAATTCATATCCCCAATGAATTGATTACACGAAGAATTGACTTAGACCCTATTTTAGACACTGTAGACGCAGGCTGACATTTCTTAAAACATGAATCAGCTTAGGAGTGGGAATGAGATTTGGATGTGTATTTGTATTCAGTTGTATTTGATACACATAGTTTCGGTTTTACGTTTAATTAATACTGTTAGGATTTCTGTGGGAGGAAGGACTGTGTTTGACATTTGACGTCAAACGTCTGGTATATATTAGATAGCCCCCCGTTTCTCCACCCTGCTTCTATAAATAAATCCAATTCAGGTATAGAATTCACCCAAGTCAAACCTTGGATTCCTAACAAGTCATATACCGATGTATAAAATAACAGTATATGGATACGGTAAAGATGAAACAAAGGTATACATAGTTACGCTGCAGAAGTTGAATGGATGCTTGTTTATATGAACAAAGCGGAATAAATGACATGTTTCGAATTCAAGACACGACTGGCCTCTTTTGCAGATTTGACGCTACCTGGAAAGTTGATACTGTTAGCGAAATGTTGAAAGGAGAGACCGGGGAGTCTCAGCCCACATCAATGGAAATTGCAAACGGCATGAAAT
>JAQFZY010000504.1:0-26367 GCA_034696285.1 Hypogastrura burkilli | reverse complement strand
GCAAATTCAGGTTATGCGCGGCACACTGCACATAAATTGCTTTCGCATTTCGGTTCAGGACTCGGGTTTGGAGTCCAGTTAAGCGTCCAGACATGGTATTTGCCCCAATATTTCAATAGTTACCTGCGAGAGTAACTTACTCTTACCCATCGGCTTAGAGCATGGATGGGACGACAGGAGTAGCTTTTAATTCATTATTCTTTATTTCAAGTACAATTACCTGCGAGAGTAACTACTACATACTCTTACCCATTGACTTAGAACATGAGCAGGAGTAGCTTTTACTTTATTTTAAGCGTACTTTCGTTGCTGGCGGCAGCTTGTGAAGCAGACTCTGCGTCACAGCAGAGTTGTGCAGAGCAGAGTGAGCAGAGTAGGCTATTGCGATCGATTGTTAGCCAGCAAAAATGAACTAGGTAAGACGTGAGTTTCGTTTACCCTTATACAAAATGTAATTAATTTTTGAAGACCAAATATCGGCGCCATAGTTGTGCCCGAGTTTACATATTTCGCCTGCTTGGATTTGCCTTCGTTTACAATTTAAGCGCTTATTACCTCCCTTCCCTAGTTTTCGTTGCACAATTTGTTTCGCGTTGTGTAGGTATTTTTTTAAACCTTTATTTACGTTTAATTTTTGGTTTGTTTATTGGCCCCTGTGTCAGTGTATTCTATAATTTCTTGCCCCCCTGCCCGTATCCGGCAATGAACTTTGAATGTATGATGCTTTTTTTTTTTTTTTTTTTTACTTTTTTTCAATAGAATTTCGGAAATAACACCACAAGTGCACTAAATTTTAGATGTTGAAACTTTATATAACATTCATTCGTTGTCCTACATCGCACGGTTAATACCCTACCTTTGGAGCAAAATGCTTCACAATATCAAATTTTTCATAAAGATTTTTGGCTTCTTTTAAATCTGACAAAAATATACTAATTCGTATTAAATGTGACATAAATGTATTCATTTCTCCTAAACTGTGTGAATTTAACACAAAATCGTAACGAAACTATTTTTCCTCCTTTCAATTTCAACTGAAATATCCACCCGCAGTTTGCATGGATGATGTTGTACAAATGCGCCCTTTAGCTGAAAATTAAGACCTTCGATAGTCAGCCCGAATGCCGAGCAATGGTCCAAGCAAGTGTTTACGTGTTTGTAAAGTAATGAATAAATCAATTTATTTATAACACGCAACAAGGTTAACATATTAACATTTTACCCTTGGCGTTGGTTACCGTTCAAAATATCTGAAATTCACGACGCTTTTTTGAGTGGGCGAAAAAACGTCATACTAAACATAATTGACCCTTTATAACTGCCTCCCCCTTGAACAAATTCTGTACTCGCCCCGCCGTCTTTTTGTTTAATTAGGCTAGAGTAACCTTTCATTTTTATTTTCTTTGGTTGCCATGCCTCCCTTACTTCGCACTGTTGCTAAGACGCCGTATACATTCAAAACAACTTATACATACATTCACTCCTACGTCAAATTTTATTTACAACATAATCGAGAGTAACTTTTTTTCAAAGTAAAATTACCTGCGATAGTAACTATGTACATATTATACTATGTACATATATATGTACATATTTACTCTTGCCCATGGACTTTATTTTCCTTAGTCAAGCACAGTAGTGCAGCTGAGTCTGTCTAACGCACTATTGACGAGATCTATGTATATTTACATATATACATATGTAGAATTGTAGCAAACGCAAGCAGTTAACAGACTCGAAAACCAAAATAAAAAATAAATAATTGCGTTCAATTGCAGAAAAAACTGCAGTCGGCATCCTGAAAGCTTTTATTCAAGAGTCCGAATGGTAAGACCGTACCGGCCCTGATCCTGATTCCTCTGATTACTACTACATACATAGTAGTACTACGAGGCCGTACTTACTATATTATACATACTACATAGGATGTGAAGTATGTATGTATGTATGGTATGTATGTATCTGGTGCAGCCGGAGAAAGAAAGTCTCTTCATTTAATCCGAATCGAAACTGAGGAGAGTGAGTGGAGAGAGAGGAGTTCCCTCTGACACGCGGGATATAAGGGTCACTCAAGTATCTACATTTCGGAGTTATACGACAACGTCCTGAACCGTCCTCGGCCTTGACATGGCTTGTGGACCTCAGGAGATTCCCGACAATGTGGTAACAGGCTTACCTGTAACTCCTACTGTCTCATTTAGTCTCACATAACAGCACATAGCTCACTACTACTACTGCTCAATAATTCTGAATTCTGACTAAGTCATCTGTATTGTAGACAATTATAATTGAACTTACTGAGCATGATTGTCTTAATCATTTACTTCTATATTCCAGTTACGAAATATTCAAAATGTAATTCGACTGACTAAAGAAAACATAGATGCCCTAAATGAACGATTTGCGGGATTCCAGGATCCCCCTTCAATGTATCTTGAGGTACTGAGCTGGCGATTGCTGTTAACACAATTGACAATACAAATAATACATGCAATAAAGAGTAGGAGTACATACATAGTTAACACGACTACAATTAATTCATGAATTAATAGTTCCATTTATGTTGTTGTCTATTAACTTAACGTGTTCTCTCAGTGGTAAGGATTTTTACATACCCTCTGGCCATTTTGCTTTGAAAGGTGTTTCTACTTATCTTCTGCCCACCGGTGGTGCTTAACCTCCTAACCCAAAACCAACTCCAGCAACCTGGTTTACCGATTATACGAAATGAATTCAAACCTTTGTCCCAACAATCTATTTAGTGACGGAAAAACGAGTTCCAGTTTGCAGTTACGTAGGATCAATTAGAAATAAAATTGAAGAATGTAAACTTTCATTTACTGATTTTGTATTCACAGGAGTATTCTGAGTTGACGAGCAAGTTACATGATTTAGAAGGGAAGGAACAGCACTTAAAGGAACAAATCGCCAACGATTCTAGTCTTCGAGAGATATCACCTCGACTCCACGCTGCTAACCACTATGAGGAGTATTCAGCTTCTCATTCGTTAGCATCAGGTATGTCACCAAATCTTCTGTCTTTTTATTAAGAATAATTAAGAATAAATTATTATATTTAGTCTAAATCCCTCTATCTCTATAACCCAGGGGATGTTTAAATTTGCGCCGTAGCATGTTCGTACGGACGAGATCTCAACGGCACTAAACACTAAGCTCAACTTTTGGCCCTGATTCTAAAAATCGAGGTCCGATTTTGGCAAATGACTCCTTGACTTTCAAACGGGGGGTCAAAGTGAGTGGAAAATGATAGTTAGTGAAAATTTCAAAAAATACGAAATGTGGCATGTAGTACATTAGTGTCTGCACCTCAGGATTACATATATGTGATTTTACCCGCATCTGACCCCTCCACGCTCCCCACCGGTGACCCCAAGAGGTCATTCCGACTCGATCATGGCATGTGACATATCAATTTGACCAGAATCGCATACTGAGTGTTACTTTATGGTTTGACCCATGATTTGATCTCTGCGTGACCAAGCGGTGACCCCGGAATCATGTCTGATGTCACCCATGTCTTATAGATTTTATTCTTCCACATCATTAAAATAGGATGGGAACACTTTCTATCTGACTTGGGAATCTACGTTTAATGATTATTTTTTCCCATGAATTAACTACTAAGTTTTACGGCTCGCGGCAGTCCTGTCATGCCATTGCCGCCTCTTTATAGCTACGAGGTCCGATTCAGGACTATAATCATTGCCTATATCAGTATCAACTTCTGTCCTGTGTGCCTTTGTCAACTCACATTGTCATTACGGAATGCACATGTTCGTTCCTTCACTACTACTACGGCTGCACGTCCGGAGTAGGATATGAATTTCACCAGTATTGGGTTTCTCTGATTGAATTAAGAAGCTGATTAAGAGTAACTGAAACAGCCATTGCAGTTCTTGGAAGGAGTACTTAATCATTCGAATTAGAGTTCCAACTACGCAATAATTCTCAGACTCAGTGTTGGCTATGGCTACTTGGACATTTACACACTGGCTTTTCCGCAGTACAATTTACATAAGCTCAACAACTAAATCCATGAATAAATTGATTTCCAGTAGGTGATTATTTTCTAAGAATATGAGATATCCGTAACTGGTAAGATATTAGAAATATACCTACATATATATATATGTAATACATTCATATAATCATCATTGAATATAATCTGGAGAGTTGGCTAGCCCTTTAGCAGTTATACCAGGGACGTTCGTTACAATTTCTTTCATTTAATGAATGAGTTCCCCTTTATAAAAGAGTAGCGAATTACCCGTTCGATGAAGGCGAGCTTGAGCGGAGATAAATGGCGTACAAAATTAGGTTGAAGCTGGTTCAGAAGTGTGCAAAGCGTAGGAAATAAAATCTATTATTGTGTAGAAAAATAAATTATAATTAAAGTTGTTGTCCCTCCCTCCTGTTCCTCTTTACGTTTCTTGCCTTCCAGCATTCATTCCAACGATGATCCTTTACATATCCTGTATTTAATTCATCCTGCCTTTCTTTATATTTGCCTTCCAGAATTCCAGTCCTATTTTGTGTTCCTTCTTAGTCTTCCTCCAAAATTCCAGCCTTCCAGCATTACCGATTATGCCACCAGCGTTCCAGCCCTCATTTACATTATTTCTTGCCTTCTCTAATGCTAGCCTTCCAAGTTCAAGCTAGTCAGCATTTCAGTCCTCGCTTACATATCGTGACTTCCAGAATATATAAGTACCTTATTTTAAATATTTTGCCTTCCAGGATTCATTCCCTGGTTTTGATATCCATCATGTGCGTATTTAACTTAGGGTACTTTTTTTTTTGTAGATGTTAGTATTTACGCCTTTTATAATTGGGAATTGGGATTGAGAGAGTTCTTTCCTATGAGATATGCGATGACTCGGTGAAAGTATCTGCACATATTAAGCATGAGTGAGATATTTTCTTAAATACACTTGTAAAATCATATATGCCTCCTGAAGTCTGGCTTACGGATTTAAAAAAAAAAAATGGATAGCTGCTATCATAAAATAAACTGTCCTAAACCCGAGAAAATCGTATGAGGATTATTTTCAGGTGAATATTATAATACGGGTTCCTGTAGTTTGGGGTATTTCTGTATTTCTGAAGAGGGCCTACTAATCAAAGCCGTAACAAACATGATTGATGATTGATGAACAAATATGGTGTCAGCTACGTCCAAACGTAGCTAGGTATGTAAACAAGTGCTCTTACGATCTCTTGTATGTAGCCATACGTGCCACACGGAATCACGAATCACTACCGTGAAAAGAATCACAACAGTGAGACGAATCACAACCTAAGTAAATCATAAAATTGAAACGAATCATTAATGAAAAGTGCTCTTACGAGCTCGAATTGAATTCACGTAGCACTAATAATAGACTAGAATCCACTAATAACAGTATACAACTAGAGGGTACATTTCGCGAACGATTTCCAATAATTTAATTCGTAGATGTGGCATAAAGTCTACTAAACCGTTGGTCCATTGAACGAAATACACAATCACAAAATTGCACGCGTTTCGCGACTAAAACTGGAGATAGACGCGTTCAAGTTGTACCAAGCTCGACCTGTAACACGAATTCGCACTATTGACGGTAAAAAAGTTTACTCTATAGCGCACCAACCAATCAGGCGCTTTTTATAAGCTGTTTTCAACGTATCAGAATTACCAAACGCGCCTTTGGGAAGTCTAAAGATAAATGCCTGATGATGACTGGCAAAATGACATATGCTCATGCCCCGAATTTTTGAAGATATATATTTGTAAACGCGTTCTATGAATTGCGATTCAAATCTCGAGAATCTCCCTGTTATTAAGTAAAAATACTATAATTAGTGTATATGTATTATTATCGGGTGATATCGGGTGAAATTATATGAAATAAAGGCTACTTTCAGCTCAGGAGAAAATGTTGCGATGTCAAGAAGAATAATAAACATGCCTTAGAATTTATAAATCGTGCTCTAAAATAGTCTAACCTGACTAAATGTTGCTTAATCCAACGTAAAGTAAGCATTTTTCAAAAATCGACACAAAAATGTTGCTTAATCCAACGTAAAGTAAGCATTTTTCAAAAATCGACACATGACGATTGAAATTGCTGACGCAATTCGTCTAAATTTGCGTAAATCATGCCTAAAGTGTTTAAGACAGAGGACAGAGAACTTGTGTGTTGATACGGAAACTTCGTGCTCAAATTCTTACGTATAAGTACATATGTAGTGTTGTTTTGAAATTAACGCTTATTATTATTTGGGTTTTTTTTTGGTTCCAGGAGATGAGGGCCTATCTCCACGATCCCCTTTCAAGTCAGTCATTCGAGCTCATCTGCCAAATCAACAGAGAACGTCTGTTCAGGTTTATTTTTAAATCCTATTTAGTTGTATGCAGTTCTGATATCTCCGTTTCATATTCTAAGAATTCAGTTTCCAGGCACGCAAAAGTTAATATATGTATGTAGAGTAGATATATGTATGTATGTAGATATAGTAGTGCCAGATCACTCTTTCTCTATTCGTCAGCTTCTGGTTGGAGCCTGTTTTTAAATTTTGTATTTGTATAAATAGGTGAAGCCAGGCCAAACAGTTCGAGAAGCCCTTGCGAAAGCGATGAAGCGGAGAAAGTTAACACCCGAAATGTGTGCAGTTTTCAAAAACTCCAATTCAACCAAAGTATGAATTTTTAATTAGTTCTTAGTATACTCTTTACCACATACTATCATTTTCTACTTTGTCAACGGAGCACCTTATAACTGTATGATTCGTACCTTCACAGGTGCAAGTACCTTGGGAAGCTGAGATTCATAAATTGGAAGGCGAAGAAATCACAGTTGAAATTCTCGAGAAGTTTCCTATTACTACCAGTATCTCACATAATTTTGTAAGTTGTCCATTGTGGTTAGTTTTATTGACTGCGCTTTCAAGATAGCTGTAAAATGTATGTGTGCATGTGCAACCTTGTGCAGTGCTTGATACGTAGCTGTTGTGACTTAATGACTCTATTCTGTGTTTGAAGGTTCGGAAAACATTCTTTTCCCTGGCCTACTGTGAATGTTGTCGGCGCTTATTATTTCAAGGATTTCATTGTCGGACTTGCGGCTACCGGTTTCATCAACGATGTGCAGCTGGGGTCCCGGCTCTCTGTCAACAAGTTAAAATGCAAAAGCATTACTACCAAGTGTGAGTTTGTTTTGTCAAATCATCTGCCTCAGCCGTCAAAACATTATATTGTTTATAATGAAGAGAGCCCCTTTGAACTCTCTTCTTTCTCATTATATTATTTGTAGATTGCTTGCACAAACGACGGAACCGATGGAGCCCGCAAATCACCCCTCTTGCTCCTCGCCACAAACTACAGCTGAAGATTCAATAGCTACCGTGGCCCATCCTGCCCCAATAGGGCAGAGGGAGCGGTCGACTTCGGCCCCTAATGTCTGTTATAATTTAGTTGGTCAGTCCACAGAACTCTCTGATGACTTTTTGCAAAAGTTTGCGAAGGGAACGTACTCAACTCTGCACGGTAATCATCAGAATTTCGTGCCGCTTACTAGTGAGTTGCTTTTTCTCTTTATTTTATTTTTTATTTTATTACTTCTGACGTTTAGTTTTTCTGCAAGACTACTTTTTGCGATTTACTGTAGGAGAAGCTTAGTTATCCTACGTTTGCCTTCGGCATTGAATTAAAATAGTTGCCGTTGCTTTGTACGTACATGCGTATGCATTATACATTACTTAGTATGACTTAAAAATAGTAGTATTCAAGGTTTGATCCGAAAGCTGTAAAAGGCTATCCTTCCATGCGTTGTGTTGGAATTATGCGGCGTGAGACTTGTACTTATATAATTAGAGGAAATGCTGTACATATAATCCCCCAGCGTATCAAATGAATATTTACCAAATCGGCAAATAATGTGCATGCCTGCCTGGACACTCACAATGTCTTCGTTAGAGAATATGGCTTGACGCCCAGAGTCACTGTATCGGACAGTTATTTCGGCAGTGGCGAAGTAGTACAATGTTACGTAATTAATCCGTGCACTGTAATTATCAGTCTTGTTAATTAGCACTACTTGTACCTATGTAAGATAAAACTTTGTAGTACGTCATTGGCACAGAAAATTTGACGAGTATACTCGTCTCTTAAACTCTGTTTATGTATGCTGTTAACAGTTAAACTCACTATGCTTGATTATTAAATGCTAGGCAGTACTTTATTAATTAGTACCACTTGATATGATTTATCGTTGACCTCAAAAGTAGTGTTTTGAGGAAACATTTTATTTAGTTATGTTTAAAGTTATATACTTAGTTACGGAGCATGAGTAGCCCATTTTGCATGAGTTGCTGTATTTTTTGTCGTTTATGTTATTTGCCTTCTTAGAATGGCGACTCTTTAGTGGTGGACGGAATGGAAATGTAGGAACTATTGAGGGGGGAGGGTCACAGTCAAAGCCACCACAATCGCAAGGGCCAGTTCCTTGGGCTGTCCCTCTTACTAGTCTTGCAATGGGCGTTGTCTTTGGACCAAGTTCGTACCTACACTTTTTGTTTATTATTATTTTATTATTCATCTTCGGCTCCCGAACCTTAACCCCGCTATCTGTCCTTTTAGAACATTTTAAAGTAATTTCAGCTTTCTTTTCTAAGAATTATAAACATTCGAGCACTGTACCGTACAATTTCGCATTGTAAGCACATTGTTACTAAAGCTAATAGCTCAGCCTACTTTTGTCCAAGCAAGCACACTTTTTCGCTAACAAATTGGGACACCATTTTAACCGGCTTTATGCTTGCCTTTTTATTGAAATGATACATATGATATGTTAGCCCTTGGCAACGATGACATAATCGTGAATATGTAGTACATGTATGAATCTATATTGTATTCTCGCCAGAGCAGATAATAAATGCCTAAGGTCAAGGTAGTATCTATAGTTTTAAAATTGTTGTGCGCAAATGACGAGCATAAGATATATCCCTTGTATCCGACTTCCTTCTGAGTTAGATTTCAGTTGGATGCTTGGTATGGAACATTACAATACTTTTTGTATCTGGTAATTTGGTACACACATAGTACTTACCTACATAATATTGTTCAAATTTTATGACCAAAGTGTTAACGTTGTTGTACATTGTGCTTAAGGGTTACTATGAAAGTAATGCGACAAAACTATTTGTCAGGGGTCAGGGACCTGCAGTATGTATTTGAAAGAACGGTAATGAAAAATATTACTTTATTAAACGATAACGATTTTTCTGCTATGCAGGAGGGCCTTACATTGGACAGGGGCCAACTAGCGTTGCAATGACTAGTCCGGCTAGTAGTCCAACCAAGGTGTCTCTAAGTCAAAGTGCCCAGGCATCTCCAACAAATACCCTCCGATTATGTCGCCCAAGGGCACGGTCTGCCGATGAGAGCAGTAAAAAGGTAACTTAACTGATGTTATAGCATCGTTACTGTCACTAATATCAAAGACTCTGCTTAATTTCTTTAATTTAATTTGCAAAATAAAGATGCAAGTGAAGCCAACTCGGGAGTGTGTCGAAGATTGGGAAATTCCAGGTGACGAGATTCTCATTGGTCATCGAATTGGGTCGGGTTCCTTTGGAACTGTGTATAGAGGTTACTGGCATGGCCCGGTGGCCGTCAAGACCCTCAATGTTAAAGATCCAACCCCTGCACAGCTTCAGGCTTTTAAGAACGAAGTTGCCGTCCTTAGAAAAACACGGTAAGGAGCCAGGTATTAGTCCTAATTTTCGATAGAAAAATATAAAGTATTCTATCGAAATCCTTAATTGGCACAAACTGAATTAAATACAGAGTCGTTGGGTGGGATTTAATGGGGTTGGAATTATTTAATAGGGATTAAGTGGGATTTGATAGGATACCAGTGTGATAGGGTTAGAGCCATGAAACCGGTTTTGGAATTCGGATTTGGGCCCGGATCACAATTTTTGCTAATGTATTAAAATTTACCGCTAATTAAACGAATTAAAAAAAAAATTGAAATAAGTTGTTAGGTGTACTTTAGTGGATTCGAAACCGTATGCTAACTTAAGTTGACCTTGTACGACCCTTGCTGGTCACCCTGGGATCCTGGGGTCACCGTTAGGCTTGAAAACTGGCTTCTCACATGTATCCATGCTCACCAGGCCCGTACGATCATTTTGATGAAGTCACATGATATGATGTGATCGATTTAACCGTGGCAGACTCAAATTGACCCCCGGCGACCCTTGCCGGTCACCCTGGGGTCATGTGGTCACCGGTAGGTCGGGAAACAAGTTAGTCAACTGTATTCATGCTCTCCAGGCTCGTACGGTCAAATTTGATATGCCACGTGACATGGTGTGGTCAGGGTGACTGCAGGTGACCAGTGGGGTCAAATGTCGAGCCAAACCATAAAGTAACACTCAGTTATTCTGGTCAATTTGATATGCCACATGCCATTGTGGAGTCGGATTGGCTTTGGTTGACATTCCGGGGTCTCCGGTGGGGGGTCACGGGGTGGTAAAATAGCGTTTTACATCCCATATATGTGATCCCGAGCCGCAGACAAAAATGTTGATATGCCGCATGCCTTAGTTTTCAAAATTGTCACAAACTGTCGTTTTCCACCTATTTTGACCCCCCGTTTGAGGGTCAAGGAGTCATTTGACAGGAAGGTGCCATCGATTTTTATAATCTACGCAAAAAGTTGAATCAGGAACCGTTGACCCCATTGTCGCACGTTGTTACGTGCCAATTTACATTTCCCTCGTGTTATAGAGATAGGGCGTTTTGGACTACGAGGGGTGATTATTAAGTCTCGATCCTGAGGTATATGCAGCATGGCTAGGTCAGCGAAACTATTTTTATTGGATAGAGCATTCAAAAGTAGTTAGGGGTTGTCGTCCTTTGGAATTCATAAGGTGTCCCTAGAAATCGGGGTAAATGTTCTTAAAGAGAGAGTCGTGGAAATAAATGAATTTATTCAAAACCCATGATCAAGCGTCATTTACTTTTTCCCACTGGGAGGACAGGTAACCTCTGGGATATTCAAATAACATAATGTTGTGTATAGTGACTAATAGTGGTAACATCCCGCAGCCTTACGAATCGCACATGCTTACAGGTTAGATCGTGGATGATTTAAGAGAAAAGAAGGTCATGGTTGGTTAATTTCCAAATTTTCTGACACAATCGAACGTACAGCGCCCACGCTAGGGACAGACAATATAATACAAAATGTGTGAGGGCTACCAATGACATCCGGTTTCCTAAAAGTAGGGTGCCCAGAATTTTAGCTGACAGGTTAAGCCCACAAAAACTTCTTGGACGCTGGGTCAGAATCCTTGCTCCGAGCCGAAAATTTAGCAAAAAAGTACCATTTTTTCAGTAGCTTTAGGAGCTCTATCAAGGAGACCCAAAAAATTTTCATCAACGTTAAGGGCTAGAGGACAAGACAAGGGCTCGTTACTATGACTCCAACTCAAATAAGGAGTCCACAGAGTCGTGTCTGCGGCGACAGTCGAAGAAAAATCGACAAAAAACCGAAAAACGACAATTCAAAGCCTGCTTCTGGGTCCCAACGAATGTGCTGCTTCGGAAAAACAGGATACCACAAGCCACACATATTTAC
Organism: Hypogastrura burkilli; assembly: GCA_034696285.1. Classification (NCBI taxonomy): domain Eukaryota; kingdom Metazoa; phylum Arthropoda; class Collembola; order Poduromorpha; family Hypogastruridae; genus Hypogastrura; species Hypogastrura burkilli. The sequence goes on along the minus strand of JAQFZY010000504.1, from coordinate 14,719 downwards.
GCGTATTACAACAAAAAATTGGAACGCTAACAATGTAGCATCAGAGGCAGGAGAAAATAAACTAAAGCAAAGTCTGATATTTTCCGGCATGGCGGCGTTCCTCAAAATAATGCTCAAGTTTCAATGGCTACGCTGCATAGTTCCTTCTTGATATTTATCCTAAATCCAACACATTAGGTAGACCTTGGATGCAGTGCCTTTTACCTGATTCCAGAATTTAAAAAATCACCTAATGGGAAAAGGCAACAACAACGCTTCGGAAGTGTTGGCTCGGAGCGAATTCGCGTTGAGTCAACGGAGAAATAACATGCTTTGAAATGGTTCCTGTTCATAGATTAAAACGGGAAAAATTTATAGAACGTAGAAATGTCGACCTCAAATTGTGACAAAATTTTAGCTCCGTAGGTACTACCAGGCAGAAGATATTAAATAAAGACCGTTACTTTTTAATCACCCCTCGTAAGTATAACAATATACAGTGAGGCTTTTCAAAGTGCGCCACTCCGCCGGATTTAATTATAGCAGGCCACATAACCTCGTGCTAAATCAGGTTCATACACGTTTCAGGTAGCCCCGGCCGGCCCTGTCCTTCCTTACTAATTTAATCAGTAAGTACGCAACTCACCACGGAAAGGAGTCTGGCTACGTGGAACGTGTATGAACCTGATTTAGCACGAGGTTGTGGCCTCCTAAAATTAAATCCGGCGGAGTGCCCCACTGTTAAAACCTCACTGTATTGTTAATTACTGCCGAGGAAGGAACGAGCAACATATTGTGCAACCCACAACGCACAACCTATTGTTCAAAGGCCCTACTCTCGATGCTAACAATTGTAGATTCTCTTTTCAGGGTTTTCAAATCCGACGCCTCGGATTTGTATGTATATCTGAGGAGTCGGAGTTGAAAACCCTGATAAGAGAATCTACAATTGTTATCATCGAGAGTACAGCATCTTCACACAGGAAAATTGACAAAGGTGGTGAAGTGAGTTGATGAAATGTTTACTGGTATTCGGAGTAAGCAAGAATCAGTATGTTTCTTCGGAAATGTAGCTCTCGCGTTAATTTCTTACAACATCAAGCGAATTCGTATCTATGTATGTGAAGAAGACCCTGAAGTAACAAAATTCCGAAAAAGGAACACCATAAGTGTGAAAAAGCTATTCTACTAAGAATAGCCGATGTAACTGTGTATTCTTGCCCGTTCGTGAACAAACGCAGCTGAGAGAGCTCCTGTCACAATGTTGTCACAAGGGAATATAGCAAAAAATTACAATAAGGAATGTGATATGGGTACTATGGTTCATACGAGGACAAGATAGGCCGATTACTTGGCGTATTTTTGTATATTACTTGATCGCCTTTTATACTTACGAAAACTTGACAAGTTGCTGGGTACTTTTTGATACAATATCAATTGTGAAGTGCGCTTGCTGGGTTCGGCTGGGCCGAGCCGATCCTACCGTGGGTTGTGGTAGCCATGTGCGGGTTTCGTTTCAAGCGAAGTGTCGAATCAACTTCTCACGGGGAAAATTTGAGTTTTGGAGGCGGAAAGAGTAAGACTAAAGAGTAAACTATACCACCAAAAGCAGAATTACTTCAGGAACTAACACGTATTGTATTGGATCTTTACATGTTAGGATTATACGGGGGTTGGCTTGACATATTATTAGTCGAATGTTGTATTAACGATTTTAAGTTCTCCTTCGACTAGCCAGACAAGCCCGCGCTAACGCGGAACGACTAACTACATCTTCTAATTATTTCTAGGGTGCATGGGCAATGGGTGCGTTTGTTATAGTGGAGCTGCTGATAATGGTGCTCCATGCACCCTAGAAATAATTAGAAGATGTAGTTAGTCGTTCCGCGTTAGCGCGGGCTTGCTTGGCTTAAGTATAGAAAAGGCAGGATACTAATAACTTTGCGTTGCTGGAAATACCTATTGGATTGATTCAATGTAGTCTTGTTAGCACTGAGCTTCCATTTTTTGTACTCATTTTCCACGTAGTAATACGCAAATGGCGTGAAAAGGGAAATAGATTTATACATAATAAATCAATTTTCAGGTGGAATAAAACATGCTTCTCAGTTAAAGCTATTTCTACTTTATTGTGCGTAATAATAATATTTACCATAAAACCGCATTTGAGATTTAAAATCTGGGGAAATCCGGAATCCGGAATTTCAAAATCCGGATCTGGTTTATGATTCTACATAGGTGGGATTAATTTCAAGTTGGAGTGGGATAGAAACTTCAAAAGTTGCAGACGAAATAAATTCAATTAAATAACAACCCCATTTTATCCTAACAATCTCATTAAATATGAAATTCCTCCCCACTGTGATTAGATTTAAGTCGAAAAGTGGAATAAACATTTTTCAAGCTTCCAAATTAAATCCCATTACGTTCCACAAATTCATTTAGTGGGAAGGGGATTTTAAAACAACTCTGATTGAATTATGAATATATCCCATTGAAACTACTGAGTTTATTTTCTGTTCTCTGATTGTTTGAACTGGTGGTTTCTAGGCACGTTAATATTTTACTCTTCATGGGATGTGTGAGTAAGCCGCAGCTGGCAATCGTGACACAGTGGTGTGAGGGGTCTTCCCTCTACAAACATATTCATGTAATTGAGTCCAAGTTCCCACTGCTGAACTTAATTGAAATTGGGAGACAAACTGCACAGGGCATGGAGTAAGTACTTTATACTATATATATCTGACAATGTTCCTTAATTCATACGAGTAAGGCTTACTATTAACGATCCATTTCGATTTGTATTATCGTAGTTACTTACATGCGAAGAACATAATACATCGAGACTTGAAGAGCAACAACATTTTTCTTCATGATGACTTAACTGTAAAGATTGGTGATTTTGGATTGGCCACTGTAAAGACACGATGGTCTGGATCTCAGCAGTATCAGCAGCCTTCAGGTACTGCTTATCGAAGTTGAAGTTTAGCTTCATTTTTTCTTTTGTAGTGAGTAATTTGGAATTATCGATGTTTGGTTGTATTATATGTGCAGGCTCTATTCTTTGGATGGCCCCAGAGGTGATTCGAATGCAGGAGGAAAATCCGTATAGCTTTCAGTCTGACGTTTACGCTTTCGGAGTTGTTTTCTTTGAGCTCTTAACTGGGCTTTTGCCGTACTGTCATATCAATAATAAGGATCAGGTAAGTACGTTTTATTTAGTATTTAGCCTCCTCCTCCTGTCTCCATGTATGGGAACAATGAATAACATTTAATTTGAATTTGATTTCTGGCAGATTCTTTTTATGGTGGGACGAGGCTACTTGCAGCCGGACTTTAATGCACTTAGATCTGACACTCCGAAAGCCTTGAGACGGCTTCTGGAAAACTGTATTAAATTTGTACGAGACGAGCGGCCGCTCTTTAGACAGGTAAATACTGACGCCCATGGCCCATTAGGTCATTATGTCTTTGGAAAGTGTAGCTAACGCTTGTTTTAACGCTCTTTTATATTTACACCAATTTAGATCCTAACCTCGCTTGAGAGCCTCTTGAGTTCCCTTCCGAAGATCCATCGGTCAGCCTCTGAGCCCATGTTAAATCGAACACATATTCAGTCTGATGATTTCCTCTACTATCCCTCATCCCCTAAGACCCCGATTATCAATACTCAGTTCGGTGCCTTCCCGTTTTTTTCTTCAGGCACCAATATCTGAAGTACAGTCCTGGGTTAGAGTCTCAGCTCTTCCAGAAGATCTATTGTTGGTCGGGGTCCGGCTTTCGATCCCACGTCCTACACGTCAAAACCAGAACCTAGGTTCGTCGTATTAAGTGGAATCTACACGCACACTTTAAACATATAACTTACAAGAAGTGCAAATCTTTACAAGTTAAACGTAGCTCAAACTCAAAGTCATCCACTGCACTCCTTCTCAATGAAGGCAACAAGACCGAACCTCGGAACTTCTTGTCTTTCACTGACCGCGGAGAGCACTGCACGTACTAGCTCTCCAATAATGATCCCAGTAGTTCTAAGTTCCCTGGAATAGAATACTAATTCATCGATAGGTTTTTAAAGTTTTGTTTCCATACGACAGTAATGTGTTACATTATAATTAGCTAACGGCGCTTCGTTCGTACGGGTTAAACAAAAGTAAGACTGGTTCCCTCGACAGTCTGGCTGTAGGCTTTTGAAAGCTGCTTGACTTGGCAGTGGATTTTAGTTTCGTGACAACTACTACATACATAGATACTTATTATGATAATCTCAATTCACGACTTTCTCCGTCTGTCCCATTCAGTTTGATGTCTTAGGCACGCTTTGTACGACATTTAACGGGTCTTCGGTGTCCTGGGATCACAGGATAGCTTCCGCTAGAGGGTGTGGTCAGTCAACTCAACTATTTACATTATGCTGTGCTGTGATCCCTGTTTGGTAGCCAGCTAACTTCATAATCTTCATGTTCTAATCAAATACTATGGAATATGCTCCTCCTTTTCGCCTCTTTTCACTTAAATTGGACTTGACGTTTTGCAATTTAATACTTAATTGAAAAGTAATTGTAAGGTTAACTGTACTATCCAACCCGCTAATGCGGAAGCGGGTTCTGCAGAGGATTGAGGGAAGTTTTGGCTACAAGACGATTTGCAGCACTTACCGATTTCAAACTCTTTACCCAGGGAATATCTGACAACTGTATTTCCGACTTTACTTTAAATCGAGGAATAACTGGCAACAAATTAGAAATTCAAACAAAGTAAGATTCAATACAAAGTTGCAGTAGGTACGGTAGATAGCATTAGGTTTGTTGAACGGGAATATACATTGATTTTAAGTACTTATCAATGCTTCCAATGCTTTTTTATTGGCTTGTAGGCACGGTACAGGTCAACTTTGCTTGCTTGCCTTCTATGTATACTTCTTGAGCTGCAGTTTGGGAAGACCACCAGGACGTTGAATTTTCCCCTAACCTAAGCTTAACTACCCTGTTGTAATTATGTCGAATTTACCTAGCTACTACTACAGAACAGATAGTAAAACTCCAGTACATGACGGTCTCGTTGGAATAACAGGAACTTCTGGCAACAACAAATACTGACAATAATTTGTATAGGCAATTCTGGCAACACATTTTTGCGTGTTGCCAGATATTCATGTAGCCAAAACTTCCCTTTTCCTGCATGGAACATGCAATTGCAATTCATTGAGAGCACCTTCCAGCCTACTGCATTTATCCTTGGAAGCAGGTGCTGCGGAGAACATGAATTGTGATTCAAGGAAAGCACTTTCGTAGCTTACTATAGTCTCCTCGCCAACCGTGTGGAAGTGATGCTACAGAGAGTATAAAGTACAATTCACTGAAAGCACTTTACAGTCTTAATACTGTGCCTATATTATCCATTCCAATATGCGGAAGCGGGTGCTGCAGAGAACATGTATTCGGAGGTATGGAGCTACATTGTGTGACAAAAGTATGGCTCCAACTTTTATTTATGTAGTTTACAATATACTGATAATGAACTTTACATCGAACGTATACATACATAGTATACAATTTACTGTTTACTCTTTGTCTCTTGTCTGCCAGCTATTATGAGGTGATAGGACGTAATATGTTAGGTCCAGTCTGTAACGAGTTTGTATTAAGCTCAGAGTTCACGTACACTGACAAGGCAGAGCCTCTGCGCCTCAGTATTCCTAATTTTACTTTATATTACTTACCTTTCAATATTTCCAGTTCCCTAAACCTGTTTTTGGTGGCATAATCCGTCATTTCTAATCAATTATTGAACTATTATTAAAATTGAAATACGAATTAGTTATTTCTGGCGTTTCCTGATTATTCTTATTTTGATACAAAATGAAACCAAAAATAAGTATAACTTCTACAAAAAAAATGTAGGGTTAGTATACGTTAGTAGGGAAGATGGAAATGGAACGATTCCAAATTGAGTCTCAAGAGTCATTCACGCACAAGACTACGTTTGATTCATATTCTAATTCAATTATAGTTAAATTGTTTTTAAAAGTACATTAAAACAAGGGGCTGAGATTGTAAACCGCGGTGAATAGATTCCCAATAGTTTACTCCTTTCATTTGCCAAAACATAATTATTAGGTGTGCGTTTTGGGAAGAGAAAGTTGCATTTTCTAAATAGGAGTAAGTCAAACTGAATCTGACTCTGACGGTAGCAAACTACATATGTACTTGTGTATCTATGCTAAGACAAAGTCCATTTTTTTTAATTAAATAAAGTTATTATGCTTATGCAGTTTGTTTGGCTATCGTTAAACGTGTCGAGAAGAATAGGTCGGGCCGAAAAACTATCAGAAAAGTCGATGAGCTCCAAAAAAAAAAATTGACGTTGTTAGCGTAAGTGCTGGTTATAATATAAGAATTTTGAATGACTACAATTATTGTTGATAGACCCGGAACATCTATTGGCATTGTAAAACTCTTCCAAGTAGTTAGATAGCTAGCTACGTTTCCGTCTTAAATTCCGTGAACTCCTGTTTGCCGGTGCGAAACGCATTCTGTAGCTACGATGCTTTTATAAGTCTCCATCTTCTTTCTGAACGATGGACCTTTTAATTTTTCTTAGCACATACGAATTAACCTTTTGTTCTAGAGTTGATTCGTATGTTCTAAATATCCTTCGTCCAGCTCCAGGCTCCCTTCTGTTCAGAATCGGATCTACTGAGCCATGTTTGTATTTTTTGCTCACATGTAAAATTAAATCAATACTAATGACAGACGGAAAGCATTAAGTCAATTTCTGTGATACGAAGTCTGTTAAGTTTTTGTCTCCTCGTGCATAAGTATATTTTGAATTGGTTCTAATTCTAAGGTTGGGACTAGGCCACTAGGAGTTATGGAGTAACTTGTAGTTATTGTATGCGGTGTGTGATGGAAATCAGGAATGAGGACCTCTTATTTTTTGGAATGAATGGATCTTTGATAATGTGACTCTTCCCGGAGGTCTAAGAGAGATTTCGTTGTAGTAATTGCTCATACTTTCTCGTCCGACTTTCTGTTCTCGTGTCATGGTAAATAGCAGAAAATGAACAAAACGTTTTAAATATTATTCCGACAATACGGTTTAGCACAGTTAGTTTATACGGTAGTAATAGTCCCATCTTTTTAAGTATTCTGTTGGCATTCTCCGCCTAGCGCTTGTTTGAAGGACAAGAGTTCGGCTCAGCTCATTTGCTGCTAAACGGAGAACTAGCGCAGTAAATTATTTCAGTAAACTGAAGATCATATCAAGGACTCAGTCTCAATCTCTAGCCCGACAACCCGCACTTCTAATTTAAAAAGTATTATAGACTAAGGTTAAGTACAAGGCTATTATACGCAGCATTATTGGTAAAAGAGGAAGGCGATGGGATCCGTACAACTTCTTTGCTGAACAAAACTAAACTTCGTACTACTACTATTGTATGTTCGAAATGAGACAGCTAGGAGGTATGACTAAATATAGTTTACTAAATATTTTAAGGGATGGAGTTAAAAGTAAATTGTGTCGTATATATAGACTTACAGTAGGCATGTGATACAATTTGATTCCAGTAATATACACATACGAATAAATATTATTAATAAAATGTTACATTTTCAAACACTAAAGCATGCAAAGAACATTTATCCTTTATTTATATTGTAGTATAAACTTAGCAGTATGATCACTAACTTTTCATTGAGAGTTGGCATTACCACAGGGATGGTTAGTTCACTATTTACGAACACGGGGCTAAATTACAGAGTAACCTAGGTACGACATATTTAGAAAAGTGTTGCATGCTAGTAGTCGGAGTCGGAGTTGAGTATTAATGGGGTAGGTACAATAGACAGCCTGGAGGATGCATTTGTTTTGAACGGAGTTAGTTTAGGTGTCGAATTCCTCATCTGATGAGAAGTAGGCCTCTCGCTTCTTGGCGGCCGTAGTTATTCGACGGTTTCGTCGAGCCGCTTGGACACTTCGTACGAACTGAGTTGGACTCTCCGGGTCTTTAAGCTCGTGGGCGGTTACTCTGCTCCGATCTCGTAGATTGTAGCCATGTGAGGTGCTCATGGCGGTGGGCTGTTAAAAATGAAATGGAACCCATGTTAACCGAAATGCTTTGTCCAGAGCTTACCCCGATCGCTTAAGACTTACGATATTGACAAAAGAGGCGAGAAATTGTACTTACCGATATAAGCTCAGTAGTCTGGTCATGATCGAAACTTCCATTCATTGAGGAACCAGGAGATTCTGAGGGAGTAGACGTATGTTGTGGACTATCTGTCTTTAGAGTACGAATGAAAGATCCTCGAAGTAAATTAGAGATCCGCTTCACGAAGCCAGGATCCCCTTCCAATGTAGAACCGAGATTGAGCTGAGGTGTACTGTAGTCACTTTTGTCAGAATCCGGGTCCCTAGACGGTGTAGTAGAAGAAGAATTAGAATATGTCGTGTCAGAATCTGACGTTAGGAGATCCCCGTCTGCGGTTAGCTCTATCTCAGGGAGCTCATTGTCTTGGTTTAAACGAATGCTTAGTCTCCCGTCTCCCTTCTCGGAATGTTCTGTAATTGATTTACATTTGTTTGGAGAATTATTCTTGCGAATTAACAGGTATTAGGGATTATTGATCCGAATCCCAAACCATACAACTTACTTTCCATATAGTCCATAACATGAACCATTTGGGACTTTAGGTCAGCCAGAATGGTATTATTAATAACATTATAGTCCTGGTAGCGGGAAGCAGTGACAACAAGGATGAACATGCACAGGGTAGAGGCGACTTTCCGGAACAACCATACGGTTGTCAGAATCTGCTCCTAGAAGTATATAAAAAAAAGGTATAAATTTATAACAACCCGGCCTGGACTGCCTAGTGATGGAGAAGCCGGAGTGAGTCTGGCCTGGCTTTGAATACAGTTTCCCATGTTAAACTAAGCAACGAAGGCACTGATTTTTCAAAGAGATATATTAAAGTGCGCAGTCCTTACTGGGCTGTAATTGAGTTGGGAATATGACAAGTAGCCATACACCCAGCGTTCCAGAAATAAACATCCCGCTAGTGTCAACACGATCCAAACTCTGGCCCGTTGAGTTCTTTCCGATGCAGTCGCAAAGTAGGAAAATACAAGTGCAATAAAATAGAATCCAACCAAGTCCACTAATGACATCTCCCCTTGGATCCAAGTCACAAGCTCCTGCATTCGGGTGAGCTTTTGGAAGATCTCCATAAAGATAGCCTGGTGTTCAGAGGCAGTATGACTGATAAACATAATTCATTCATTAGTAAAAATTCAAAGAAGACGCATAATAATAATAATGATGCACAATGACGATGTTCTAGTGCCACCTGAACTCGGTAAACACATCCTTGATCTTCACTACGGTCTCTAGCATCACATTATTTTCTTTCATTATATTCTCTTGAACTTTTTGGGATAGCTGTTGTGATGAAAGAATGGAGTCTGCCGTCTTCTTCTGCTCTATCACTGTCTTTCCCATCTCAACTGTGGCTAGCTGGAGTCTGTGGAACACGAAATAGAATCAGAATTGAGAGGCTATACAGAAGGCTTTAATCCAGTCCAGATTCCACAGTGCATTATTTTATGAAATCTATAGATCTAGCATCTAACTTACTGATTGACAGCCCGGTCCGTTTCAATTTGCCACAACTCACTCTGGATATAGTAGCACATATCCATGGTGTGGAGGAAAAACTGACGGAAAGAATGGAGGCCTTGATCATCGAGTCCCCGAACGCAATCCGGGATTGGGTCTTTGGATCCACACAAGGTGTTCGGAAGCCCAACCATCTGGGAAAAACAAGACGTGAAGGATAGGGCGAGGCGTGACTGGACTTCCTCGGTCAGTTCGGCACAAGATATTCGAAGGCTGTCCAAGGCACTTCTCCAGCATTCACCATTTCGGGGTACACGAGCTCGATAGGCGAATTTCTCAATACTCTCCAGTTCCGCCTTTCCTTTTTCGAGCTGAGTCGTTAGAGACGCGGAGTCATACTTGGGAAGGTACGGCTGTTGGTCAGAGGATGAGGGCTGGAACATAATAAGGGCAAGAAGACCGAGGACCAGGACACAGGCTTTGAGAAACGAGGATGAGAATGTGGCAGAAGAACGATGAGCTGGAATCTTCATTGTGAGGAGATCAGCTGGGCAGACTTTAGACTTTCAATTGCCTACGTATTAACGTTAACCTAACTTACAAAGTAGAAATATAGAAGGAAGCCCAAACTGGAACTTTTGTAACTGAACTAAAACAAAAAGAACAAGAAATGCAGCTCTAACTGATAACGAATGGTCAGACAGAACGCACCTAATGCTCAAACGAATAAGGGATTCAAATTAGCATGCAAGTTGTAATGTTAGTTAGTACTTTTGTAATATTCCTAACGGAGAGCACGCAGTTCGACCAGGAGGGAACTGAGACGTTGAGTGTGATCAACCTAAAATCCACCACCGTCGCCACCAGTATTACCTTTTTACAGTGGGCATTCTGTGTTTTGCTAACCTATCTCTCGGTGGTTTGCGCCAAGCGAATAGTTAGTCCTTTGAGTCTGTAGCATGGAAAGTTCTATACATAACCTAACCTTTTTAGATAATATTATAATTTGCAGAACGAAACAAAAACAAGGGAGTTGCTGGGCTATTACGCGTTCTGTAGGCAGTCACGGTGGTGTATAATAAGAAGACTGGTTGAGTGTGAGTGAAAGGAGATGTTGTTTATGAAGTTCCTTCTCTGAAGAGCCGGGATCCCGGCTCGGCCAATGAAAAGGGCTGGGCAGGTCAGGCTAGAATGACGTTTTCTCTTCTACGTTGTGCCGGAGGATATTGTGAAGCCAGTCATTTCTGTTATTTTGGCTTAATTTATGCTCAGACTATGCCTTGTAGGAATTGGCATAGGAAATTAAATATGTTAAATTCAAAATAACAACCTACTGGTGCTACATAAAATTCATAATTAAGTCGTAATTGGAAGAGAGGACACTCCCGACGTAGTTCCGCCTGTATCAACTCAGGCAAATCGAGGCGGCAGGTAAAGCTTTCATGTGCTGCTGTCTGGCTCTACATCAGGCAGGGCTCAACAACCCTTCCGAACGTTAACAGGAGAAGCATTCCTCGGGTCAAATCTGCATAGTTGCGCAAAATACAATGTAATTTTAAAATACAGTATTTTAAATACGTATTTCAAATACATCTTTATTGCCAAAATGTATTTTATATTGTATTTTGTATTTTTGACCCATCAAGTATTTTGTATTTTGTATTTTTGACCCATCAAGTATTTTGTATTTTATATTTTTAGGAAATAATTGATTGAAAATACTTTCTGTAAAAAATGTGTGACAAATTCGTCTATTTCAAGTCGGGTGGATTGATAATTTCGTTCAACTCTGACTCTGACCGGAGAACATTTTTTCCAAGGTACCTACAGGAATGCGGGAATAGATTTTTGATGCTAGTTCTAGTAAGGGAACGTCCATAAATTATGTAACACAAAATGGTAGAGGGAGGGGTATGAAGCTCGCGTTACGGTTGTGTTACAGAGGGGGATGGGGGGCTTAAGCCGTTGCGTTACGTACCAAACATTTTCACTCTTTTTGATAGTATTGTTTAGTATTCAAGTTTTGAAAACATTAAAGTACATCCAGTAACGTGAATGGGAAACCAAAAGCTACAGGGAAACAGGAAAAAAATACCCTAAAACTAAATATTATTATCCCAAACCCAAACCCCAAGTTAGCGCCGAGCCGTGAAATGGTCATTTATACCTATCCAGCTTTGTCGAAAAGACTGAAATTAAGTATGTATTCAATGAGTGCCAGTGATAGGCAAGTCAAATGGGTTTCGGCTAAAATGGGTTTCGGCGCCTCATACCTTTACTTCACCGTTCCTATTTTCTCTCTCATTATAAGTTCAGAAGGAAAGGGAGCAGCCACATTATAAACCTCACAGAGTTTTGAAGTAGGCGGCTGGGGCGGGGCTTAAAACTCTGTGATAAACCTAGAATAGCATTTGTATCCACCTCCGCGTAAGTATAAGCTGATAGAATTAAGAAACTTCACGTTAATTTATTCCGTGAGTTTCGAAAAACGAACAAAAATATTTCGAATGCAAATTGTGCTCGTGAAATATTATAATTCCTTCTTTTTTGGAAGCGTTACGTAACACATGGGGAGAGGGAGGGGGGGTCTTTACCTTGCGTTACGCCTGTGTTACGGGGGGGGAGGGGGGGTTCTGAAAACCGTTGATTTTGAGTTACATAATATATGGACGTTCCTTTTTGCGGATTGTTAAAATGTCTGTATGTATCAGGAAGATTAAAGGGAAACTCTTGTTTGTATTTTACTTGTTTTTTAAATAAAAAATACAGTATTTGGTATTTTTATTTTAGCGGTTCTGAGTATTTTATATTTTGTATTTTATTTTGATCTCTTTTTTTTCGCCTAAAATGCATGTATTTTCAAAATATATTTCAAAGTATTTTGCGCAACTATGCAAATCTGATGTATATTTAATCTAGAAATCGTGTTAAGATTATGCCATCATGGACGTTAAAGACGTGGAAAATTCGGCAGTCAGTCAATCCAATGCTGGTCTAAGGTCTTAACGGGCCTTAGACTACATTTTAGCTACTATAGGTACATATATGAAAGCAAATAAAGAATCAAGGATCCTCGTCCTAAGTCCAAAAACACGTAGTTCTAATCGGTTTTAAAGTGCATTTGTCAGCCAAAGTCTAATACACTGTATTTAGCGCCGCATGAAAAATATTGATTTCATAGTATTGTCATGGGCGGAAAAAATGAGTCAGGCCAGGAGATGATGAACGAAGTTCATGAAACAAAAAGTCTTTATTTGTGGTCTAAGGCTAAGGCTAATGTTAAGGGCCGGGGCCCTGAGGTGACAGATACCAAGCTGCTAAAACAGCGTGAGTTCGGGAGTGAGCTGGAGTGAGACTCTGGACGTGATTGAGTCTGAAGGACCCAATCTCCAAGTCCCGTCCCAAGCCCCAGCATCTTCGGCTTCCCCCTCCGTATCTAATCCGGCCAGATGCCATAAGGGCCGGGTCCCGCAATGAGTCGAGCTGTGGATGAGAAAGCCCGTGTGAGAACCGACTAACCTCTTGATCTACAGCGTGAACACGGGGCACGCATGGGGGACCCGGAGATGCAGTGAGGCGAGACGGGGAATCCTTACGACTCCTCTGGCTACTAAACTAAATCCTCGTCGTAACCTGACATCCAAGATCCCACATTTAGAAACTAAAAAGCCCCTTGACAGTATGAAATGTTGTCAACTAACTCACATAAATGGAGAAGCTAAAAGCTATTAGTAGAAAATTTCGACCCATGCAAACAGCCTATATTCAATCCACCGAGTCCTGGGATAACTGCGCATGTATGTACTATACATATAGTGCATGGTAGAGGAAGGGAGTAGTGAACTACAGCGTCCTTGAGCAAAGGAATAACACACGTACATAGGATCTAACCTAAGGCAGTGAATATTGTTTGTTAGATTTTATGTCCTTTAGTTCTGTCAGGACAATTCTTGTAACTTAACCCAACCGAACTTTAATGAAAATAGTTAATACACGTCTACGACAAATTGCTTATCCGAGGAGTCGGTGGAATGTGGAATGTACCTACCTACATTACATACTAACATTCAGCAGCCGCACAGAAAATGTCAATGTGTCGATTTGACTCCTTTTTCATGCACTTAGGAGCAATAGCTATTGAAATTGTTGTATTTCGTATAATTATTACCTATCAAACAAACTTAATTTGACTTCTGTAGGTTAAAGGAGGCCTGAGATATACATATGTATGAATATGACCTTTTCCTTTATTAACTATGACTTATCTGTAGAACCTACACATTTCCTAACACACGTCTGTATAGGGGCAAATCCTTACGCAGAATTCCCGGAATAAGCGATGAAAGTCATGAATTATGACCCTTCCCCTTACAAATTCGGAAATAAAGAAATGCTCCCAGTAAAAAGTCAAAGTGAAAAATACGAAAGAAGTTTAAAATATATTTAACCCTACATAACTTTTGCTTCTATAAAGAATAAAAGTTACGGAAGGTCCTTTGAAAAGTATAACTTTATGTGGTCAGTAATTCGAATTCGAAGAAGTTGAAGAAGTGCAATGGATGTAGATCAGGAGTCATAGTCTTGGCCTATTATTGTTTCTCTAGGGACCTGTCACCTGTCGTCAGCTTTTACTCTTCACAAAATAGGCTGGGTATGGTTAAGTATATTGTTAACTTGATTCGCTCTTTTTAGAGCATATACTCGCCCATTCTCTGCAACTTTTTCTTGGGAGTATTGTATATTTAAAAGCAAATAAGCCGTTCCAAACGGCATACGAAAGTAACGTAGACATGATGTGGTCTAGAGGTTTACTAAAGAAATCGGAAATCGTATAACAAATAATAAAAACGAATAACTACCCATATTAATTATTTCTAGGGTATATGTGCCATTGCTGCGTTTTTTTTAGTGGATCTGCGTATGATGGTGGCACATTCACCCTAGAAATAATTTTTAAAAACGGAGTTTATTCGTTACGCGTTAGCTCGGGATTGTTTGGCTTTAAATGCATAAGCATCCCTTCGAGGACGTAAATGGTACATTAGGTCATTACAATTTTATACAAGTACAAGTAACGACCTCGCCTTCGGCTCGTGTCTTATACTTGCGCACGCGGCT
>JAQFZY010000503.1:0-26388 GCA_034696285.1 Hypogastrura burkilli | reverse complement strand
TTTACCAGATAAAATGTTGCAAAATTTGGGCTTCATTCTCCGTAAATCACTCAAAACTAAAAAATTAAACTATAAACTTAAGGACTAAAATATTTATATAACAAAAAAAATAGAGGAAGGATCGGAAATAACCAGTCGGAATCGGAATCCAAAATGTTTGTGCGGAATCGAAAAGAATCGGAATTTTAAAAATTAGGAATCGGAACTAATATCGGAGTCGAAATTTTTTCTAGTTGACGTATTGGAATCGGAATCGATATTCGTTTCGATACCCATCCCTGCTCATGGTACAAGACGTCGGTAAGGTCTTGTTCAGTTCAAAGCTGGGCTCTTGATTCGTCCCATGCACTGATAATTCTTTCTGCAGTAGCAGTGGCAACAGGAATGACGAGGATTAGGTTGTAATCCTTGCTCAAATCTTGGAATGGGGTGTCCATATTTGATAAATAACTAGCATTTTAAAGCTCTATCAGTCTTTTCGGCTTTCAGAAAATTCGTTGCCACTTCGTTTCATTTCTGAGACAAATGCGTCAATTATTTCGAAGTGAATGGTTCGTAATTCTTTGTGCCAATGGGAGAACAAGGAAAGGCTACCTGTTATGCAAAGTAGAAAACTATCCTTCAGCTTTAAATTTTAAATTAAACCTGAACTGAGAAAGCACCGAGAAAATTGCACAGAGTTACTTTTGTTGTACTAGATTATGAAATAATTCGAGGTCGAAGACAAATACCATACAGGCCGCTTTTTTCTTTAAGGCACAGGCAGATTATAGTGTTAGTATGCGCTAAAGAATCTTACTTTTACTGCATCCTGCTTACACTCATTAATCTGCTTCGGTACTTTTTCATAAAGGTCGGTAAAACTTTTTTTTTCACAACAGTGAACACTTCCTTTTTTCGAAATTCTCAGGTAGGCAACTGCCTACTTTGCCTAGTCCTGGCGGCGCCACTGGAGCCAAGTAAGCCCGGACTCACGTACGCAGTAAACAATTAACCGAACCCGGGCCGTCAGGCTTTAGCTCCCTCTTACTCCAATTATATGAGAAGCTGTAGAAGAATCCCGGATTTTTTTTTTTGCGTGTAAGTATCCCATTCTCAGATCTCTCAAACTCGGAACCATTTTTGTAAATAACCTCAAAGGAAACTTTCCTTAGGTTTTCTTTTGTAAACAAAGCTGTTGGTTCTGTAAGGTTCCCAACCTCGTTATTATAAATATACCCGTGCCCCACATTGGTGCGGGCCAGTCCAGCCGCAAGCCAGAAACCCGCTTAATGAGGAATGAGGGAAATTAATAGTCTGACTGACTGACGTAGGCTCCCCCCCCCCCCAAAAAAAAAAAACTATCAAAAATCCGCAAACAAAAAGCTGTATATACAGTGCAAATGTAAATAGTGGATTCTACTCAATTTGTACTCAGCCCATACTGGCGGAATCTGCTTAGGGGACTTAGGACCCGCCTAATAGCCTTTCGGGCCCATAAGAGCATGGGGCCTGCATAATTGATGGGGGGGCCTTCTTTGGTCTCTGGGCATTATTGTCATTAGGTTAAGAGAAAAAAAGGCTTGTCGGGCTATTCTCCGAATTCGGTTTCTTGTGGGCCCGGCCCCTTGTTTGAGCTAATGCTTTCGAGCCGGGTCCCGAGGGAGCCCCTGAGTAAACTGGGCGGCTGCCGAACGCAGATACTGCGGGCTTCTCCAGGGCCAAAGGTCCGAAATTACATTAAATGCTAGGAAGGCTGGCTCTGATTTTGTGCCAAATTTCGGACTATGTTTAGAGTCCATGTTCTTCCTGCCCACGCAATTTGTTACCTAGCCTCTAAGCCCCTTAGAGGTACTCGCATTTACGAAATAGGATGATGTAACCTGCATTATTGATGTAGGAGCACTCTCAACTGACTGTATATTAGTCTTTAGTCCTTCCCCCAAAAATATTGACTCCGGCCTAAAATAAATAAAAATGCTGGCTACAACTGGCTGTGAGCAATAAGACTAAAGAGTGCGAAGAAGGGCTGAGAATTTCAGAATTCAGATCGTTTTATTTTTCTATTTTCCCTGTTTTCCAGTTTTGAGGCAGGAATCTATATTTTTGGGGAGCATTTAAATACAAGCTTGTGTGCAGTATTCCGAGTATTTAGCACGTGATAAATATCACCAGATGAAAGTCGTATTTTTATCAGTTTTTATCCGAGAGGTTTGCTGATAAGAAATGTATAAAAGTGATTAAAACTATTTTAGGCAAAATCAAGGTGAGGTAGGTTGAAATAGTGGAAATAAAGAGTGAAAACGAGGGCGCTCTTGCAATTATTTATGTCTGTAATCCGTAATGTTTCAAATAATCCCAATGGTATCGGATGCGGCATGACTAAAAGTGGACATATACAGATACAGACAGACTACTGACTTTGGCAGTGTTTATTCTGACCGCTTGTGAAGTTAAAGTATCACTTTTACGGGTTTCAGAGAAGGTTAGTGACATAACACAATAGTTGGATATGACTAACGGGTTTCTAGTAGTGAATCAATTAAAAAAAACTCAAAAGGTACTAGATAAAAATAAAACGTAGCTGTGACCGAAAGTTGACATTTAATTCCTACCTATTTGTTAATTTTAGCTCAAGTTAGGCTTTTTTTGAATTTTGGCGGACTTCCACCATTTTTACCACTTTTTATCCGTAAACGATAAAAAGTGATAAAAAGGGGCAAAGTGGTAGAAAGTCGTAACACTCCCTTATGTGGTTTGGATAGGCGTGCGGGAGCTTATGGAGGAGCTGGAGCGGCAGGGCGGCCTAACGGCGCCCATGGTTCCCCGGGCCTACTACGCACCCAATCACAAGATGACCCGGAAGTCACAGAGGTCAAATTCCCTTCGGCTCCGGTTCGGGAAGCGGAGTGCCGAGGAAGTGGCTGGGATTGGCTTAGGGCCTGCCCTTGGGACCCAGTCCTGGAAAGTAAGCCTAATCCTATGTAGTAAACAAAATATATCAATCACTGCTTTCTGCATTATTAAAGTTGAAGCTTTTAGCTTGATCCTTCCCAAGCATGCCAAAATCCTAAAGTGATTTTGCGATTACTATTGTATTGTATTTCAGGGCTCAAAAGATGACTGAGTCCGGAAGGAGGTGAGATGGGAGGCGCCGCTTTGCGAAAAACTACAAAAATTCAGTATTTGTCAAAGGGGATGCCTGCAGAAATTGGCACTAGTTTTGTTCTCTTAAAAGCCCAAAGTGTGTAAATGAGTTTTGAATCCCTGTCTTATTAAGTCTTTACTTGTGTAGTAAAGTTGTGCTCGTTTTCGTGACCTAGACGAAGTGTTGGTGTTAGCCTGGAGAATATTGTATGGTATTTAGGTAGCTCTATAATTTTGAATCATTCCTTATTATGTACTTATAGTACTACAACACGATCACAGTATTCTTACAACTACTATTGTATCCTAAAAGTAATAATAAACTCAAGAGCGACTCGTTGTTCCTGTTCTGAACTTTGACCCTCCCCCGACTATAGACTCAATCGTCGGCCTCGTAGTTCCGGAGGGCGGCGGAATTGATGGGCGGGTTCTGCATGAACTGGACGAGGTCACGGGCCCGGAGGCGGAAGTTGTACTCACCGATCCGCCGCCCGTGTCGGTAGTAGTTCAGTGTGGGGTAACTGTAGACGTGGTGGCGGGTTCGGACCTAAAAGGTCAGAGGTCGGGTTAAGGGTCACAAGCATATAAAGACGGGCAATTTAAGGCATATTTAAGTCTACATTTTTGGCAGCACTAAATACAACCCTTAAGTTAGGTTAGGTTGCACTATCACTTTATCAGTTTAGTTAAGGTTACACTATACTGTATCAGGTTTTGTAAGGTTACACTATCACTATATCAACTTAGGTTAGGTTACACTCACCATATCAACTTAGGTTAGGTTACACTCACCATATCAACTTAGGTTAGGTTACACTCACCATATCAAGTCAGGTTAGGTTACACTCAAATAGATTAGGTTACACTACCACTATATCAAGTTTGGTTAGGCTACGCTAGAAAAAGTTACGCTATCAAATAAGGTTAAGTTAGGTTACAATATAGAATTAGAAAATCGCAATAAATATCAAAACATGTTACGTTCAGGTTACATATCAATTTGACCTGTTTCTTACGTTATAAGCGCCTTGTGTTGTATCCATACCTGAGGATAGGCCTCACAGTTGACCGCGGCAAAGACGGCCGTGACAGCCCGATCTCGGGCCAGCGTGCCGGCTGCTAAGGCGAAGGCCGGCATGAGGGCGTGACAGTGGGAGCACCCTGTAATACGTACCAGAGGTCATTGACCTTCCCCTCTACCCATACTTTAGGCGCCGGCGCATGACTCACATGGTGCATAGTACATCACAAGCGCGGAAGCCTGCGGCTGTAGGAACCGGCTCAGCCGCTCCCCCGTAAGCTTGACCACATGCCCGCTCCCGGGCACGCTGTCCCAGTCCACATAGGGGTCATCCTCTTCCTCTCCGGTCCAAAGGTCAGGCTCCGCCTCCGCACACTGCTGCCCAAGGAAGAGGTACCAGGAAATCACGAGGATGAGCACAATCAGCGCGTATTCGTACATTACTATTCTCGTCCGAGTACCAATATTCACATTCCTGCCCTTACAACCTTGCGCGAATATGAAACGCTTACTCATCCGCAAAATCCCAACCATTAACATTACCGAAGCTTGTAGCCATGGCAACAAGTATAAATGCCCTCAAGATATCCAGTAGCATAGGTCCCAGGTCACGCATTGGCGAAATGAAATTGGAAAACTTTTGGAAATAATTAATATTAGTGCTGCGTGCTTCCCAAAATCCGCGCTACACCTTTCGAATGCAATTAGGACCTTTCGCATGCAATTCCCATTGTAGCCCGACTCCCATCCCGATCTAATGTATCTTTATTAAAAATCCAATCATTCTTCTTGCTGAAAGGCCTGATTAATTTTGGAGGGGGGACGGGACCCGAAATCCATCCGGCTGGAAGGCCGAAGCGGAATTTAATTAAGCTACAAGCTACATTTGGCGTGAATGAGGGGCTTGGAATTATTCTCCTGTGACTCTCGAGCCCCCAGATTGGTCCTCTGTGATCTAAATAAGTAACTCTGGGCTCCGAGAGGCGCCTGGGACTCTAAATACGCCTTCACTTTCACTAGGAGAAAGCTACAGGAAATTAGGGCCCGTTGTTTCAGATACTCGAAAGGCTCAAGTCCCCACTGTGCCCCTAACGACCAAAATCTTCCTTATCCTTAAAGGCTAGGAAAATTTGACATAATTTCCAGAGAATTCCGATCCAGGCTTAAACTGAGTCATACATAATGCATGGCTCCTGTCTATGGCCGCATCCTGTTGCGTGTGAAGGAGCCGGAACCGAAAGTCAAATCCCAGGGCTGGTAGTCGTGGTCGTCCCCGTAAATCGATACGTTAGGCGGGACCGGCCCAATGAGACTAAGGACTATTTAGGGGCCTATTAGGCATTTAGAGCTCGATTCCTTCCACACAATTAATTCCAGGCCTCGTTTATCTTGGCCAGGAGGCTCCCAACTGGCCAGGCCCCGGGCATTGATTAATGAGCGTAGCCGGAGGGCATTAGTGAAAATTAGTACGTTTCTTTATTACTCCGACGATTGTCTTGTAGTTGGTAGGCGCGGGGGCGTATTGAATTTTGGGGTTGTAGCATTGTAGCGTTGTAAGGCACGTGAGTAGCGGGGGTTAAGTAGTAGTTGCTGGAGACTTGAGAATTTGGAAATACTGGAGAAATTTGGCTTGGGTCAGGTCAGGGGTTTGGGCGGGTCTAGAGCTCGTCCTTGCCCTTGGGCGGGCGGAGCATGAAGGAAATGAAGTCGGCGGCCCGCCGCGTCTCGTTGTACTCCCCAATGTAGTGCCCGTAGCGGTAGTATTTGAGCGTGGGGTAGCCTTGGATCCGGTACCGTTCCAGGACCTGCCGGAGAAAGGTCAAAAGTCGGATATAAGGGTCAGAGGTCAAATTAGGAATTTGAGGTCAGGTGTCGGGTCAAATCAATAATTTAAAGTCAGGTATCTGCTCAGAACAAGAATAGAAGGTCAGGTCAAATCAAGAATATAAGGTCAGGTCAAATAAAGAATGTTCGGGTCACATCCTGAACACGTCAAGGTCATACATGTCATGCACAAGGATATAAGGTCACGTTTAATTAGGAACATATGGCACGGTTAAATTAAGAACGTAATGCCAAATCAAGCAAGACCAGATCAACTAAAGGAAGTATATAAGGTCAAAATTCAAATAATGTAAGTTTAGATTCCGCAAAATTCAAAAATATCAGGTCAGGTCACATCAAGAATAGTATAAGGTCAGATCAAATCCAGTATTTAAGGTTAGATAAATCATGAACATGCATGGTCAGATCAAATCAAGAACATACAAGTTGAAAGGTCAAATCACAAATATAAGGTCAGATCCGGTTCGTAACCGACTTACCCGAGGATACTGGACACAGTCAATGGCAGCAAGGACGGAGCGTGGAGAGTCCCGGGCCAGGGAAATAGCGGCCCGCCCGAACTCCGGCTTGGCAGTCTTGCAGTGGCCGCACCCTGAAAGTGGACAAGGTCAAAGGTCATGTCATGAGTCATTGGAATTGACCTCCAAAATTCAAGCCTCAACCATTTGACCATTTAGATTGATTCAAGGCCGGCATTAAGATAGACCCACGGCGGTATGGCCTCCCTTGACCCTTGACCCCTCACTTACAAGGAGCATAGAACATGACGAGGACGGACTCCCGGGCCTTGAGGAAGTCCGTAAGGGCATCGTCTGTCAGCTTGTGGACGAACTCGCTCCCGGGATTACCTTCCCAGTCCGGGTAGTGAGCACGGACCGGGGCCAAAGTGCCGCCCACCTCGTTGGTAAGGTCATTCTTCTGTGGACGGTGATGAGCCATGGTCAGAGGTCAACCGGGAAGTCAAAAAAAATAAAAGTTTAGCCTACAGCTACAAGACTAACTGAATGAGACTGAGACGAAGCGCCAAAGGCCTCAGCGCGTAAAGAGTCACAAAGGGTTCCAAGACGTTTCCGTTTCCTTGGAAACACAATACATATGACTTAATATTAGTACTACCCAAAAAATATATGCTCAAACCCTAAAACAATATAAAAATGAGCGAATTTTTTTTTGGGCGGCATTAAATTGAAGCCATTTCTTATCCTGAGGGCTCCAGTTCAGCGAAAGCCAGGCTCATACGCCTAAACTTTAAAGCGGCTTATAGGGCTGGGAAGCCACGGCGCCTTAAAAAGCGTTGAAAAGCTAGATATGAGCTTCCAGGCTGCCCACGCTGAGGCCGCTTAAGAGTTATGGTTGGATTAGGACTCGGATTTGGTCCCTACATTTGTAGAGAACGAGTTCGACGTAGTTCCATAGAAGCTAGCTGTATGGAGGAGCTAGGGATCCGACTTACAAAGATTCCAAAGAAGCGTAGAAGGAGCGGGACTGGGATCATGACGGCGGAAGCAACAGGTGGGCAGTAAGGAGGTTCCCTAAGTGAGAATGACAGGCGGCTCTCTAAAGACTTCTCAAATCTCCCCTCCACCGATAAAACTACTAAAGGAAGCGGAATGAAAAGTTGCGGATCTCTCTGCGGGGACCGAGGAAGGAAATTGATATTGGATTATTATTTATGAGGAAGGAAGGGTAGTAACTTCGTTGTCATGGGCCGATATAAACCCTTCCAGATGGGCCTACAATAGGGCTCAAAAGTTAAAAAATCTCAATATGAACTGATTTAAGTCAACATAACCTAATTGGAGATAACCGAAAGTAACCGAACCTAATTGGAGGGAACCACGTGTAACCTAACCTAACTTGATATAACTGTATGTAACCTAACCTAACTGGAGATAACTGTATGTAACCTAACCTAACTTGAGATAACTGTATGTAACCTAACCTAACTGGAGATAAGTGTATGTAACCTAACCTAACTTCAGATAACTGTATGTAACCTAGCCTAACTGGAGAGAATCACAAGTACCAAGTAACCTAACCTAACTGGAGGCAGCCATAAGTATCAAATAACCTAACCTAACTGGAGGCGACCATAAGTATCAAGTAACCTAACCTAACTTGAGATAACCGTATGTAACCTAACCTAACTGGACGAAATCACGCGTAACCTAACCTAACTGGAGATAACCTTATGTAACCTAAGCCTAACCAAACTGGAGGGAACTAAGTGTAAGCTAACCGAACTGGAGATAACTATATGCAACCTAACTTGACTGGAGGGAACCACGTGTAACCTAACCTAACTAGAGATAAGCACAAGTAGCAAGTAAAATCACCTAACTGGGGATAACCGCAAGTAACAGGCAACCTAACCTAACTAGAGATAACCACATTTAACCTAACCTAACTTATAACTTAAACGAACTGTATGTCCACTACCCTGACTTAACCGGACCGTACGTAGCCTATCAGTTAAACTAAAAACAAAACCTGTGTGACCTTCGTATATACATGTCCTAGTCATGCGCAGGACGACCCACATGAACGCCTTACGCATGCGCAGGCCTCCGCCTATGCTAATCTTATACAGCTTCCGCGCTAGGAGTACTGGCTTACCTTCCTAGGCCCATCGTAGTTCTTGACCTCCTCCTTGTTAAAGTACTGAAAGTGCTTGAAGGTGGGATAGCCCGTGACGCCGTACGACGTGCAGAGCGTCTGATGGAGCGTGCAGTCCACGGCCCCGAAGAGTACCTTAGGGTCATCCTTCAGTTCCTCGGCTGCCGCAATGAGCTCCGGCTTGGCGCTCTTACAGTGCCCACACCCTGTACAAGGTCAAAGGTCAATTTCGTGGTCATGGGAGCATGAATCAATATTAGTACGTACAAGGGGCATAGAACATGACTAGAGCATGCTTCTTCCGCTTCAGGATCGTCTTGAAATTGTCCTCTGTGAGATGGACGACAGGGGAGTTCTGGTCTTCTGTCCAGGGGACTTCTGGCGGGGGCGGGGCCGGCGGTTCCTTTGGATCCTTCATAAAGTCAACCAGACTGTCCTCGTCCCGGAGGGACCCTACGTCATGGCCAGACAGCTCCCCCTCACTAAAGTACTTCATTGTGGGATAGCCGGTGACGCCGAAGCGCTTCCCAAGCTCGGGCTCCCGGGTAGCATCCACGGCTGCCAGCTTCCCAGTCACCTGTAAGAATTACCGGAAAAAATATAGGTTTTACCGGAAAATTTAAAACATGTCGTCAATTCTGCCGAACTAGCCTATGTTACTGTACCTGTCTGTGACCTCATGTCTGATTTCATGTGATTTTACTCAAGCTTCATAAACAACTTAAAAACTTTTCTCTATAAGTAAACGAATTTATGAAATCACAGAAATCACATGGATTCACACGGTGTGATTGCAGGCGATTCATATAATTTTACGTGATTGAATTATTATAAAATTAAGTACTTAAATCAAATGAAATCACATAAATCGTAGTAAATCAAACGAAATCGCAAAAAAAAACAACAAAAAAAAAACATGAAATCCAAAGAAGTCACGAAAATCAAATGAAATCACAAAAATCGCATGAAATCCAAAGAAATCACGAAAATCAAATAAAATCACAAAAATCGCATGAAATCAAAAGATATCACGAAAATCACCTTAAATCAAATGAAATCACAAAAATCACATGAAATCCAAAGATATCACGAAAATCACATTAAATCAAACCAACTCACAGAAATCACAAAAATCAAACGAAATCCAAATAAATCACAAAAATCACACGAAATCCAATGAAAAAAAAAAAACAAACTATGAAATCCAAAGAAATCACAAAAAATCAAATTAAGTCCAAATAAAAACAGAAATCACATCAGATCCACTCTGGCGTGACTTCATACAATACTTCCGTCCAACTCCGATTATGTTACAAGTTTGACCTTCGACCAAATTTATTCCGCTAAATTTCCTACTTTTCTCGCCAAAATCTCTATTTTTCCCCACACCAAAAATCCCTCAACTCACTCCTCTTCAAAGCTCTCACAATCAAAAGGAATCCCTAGGACGAGGACCGACCGGGATTAAATATTAATTAGCGGAGGAATCCAAAGCGCCTTCTGTAAGGACTACGACTTACACCAAGATCCTTCAATTGTTCGGCAGCCGCCGCGTAGGCGGGCTTCAGCTTCTTACAGTACCCGCACCAAGGGGCATAGAACATGACCAGGACGGACGGGGTCTCCTAGAATACGTTCAAAATTAAAAACAAAGTCATATTTCACAATATCCCAAAGAAGCATGATGTGATTATGTATGACGGATGACTGGTGACATGCCCTGAGATGAGCTCTCCTCTAGGCTACTCCGTATTAATTTGTATTGTAATTTGGGAACAATACGCATGACCAGCCTTCATTGTCAATTTCAAGGTTTAGGCCTTTGAAGCGGGACCAGTTTCTGCGGCATAATTAAGTGCGTAGGATCCTAACTTCATCAAAGGGCTGGGACAGGGAACGTAATAGTCTTGGCACTCATAATGACATAATGAGAAACTCTACTGTGTACAGCTACAAGCTATTGTCACTATGTGGTTCAATCAGTCTCGTTTCATTACAATGAAACTTTAGAACAAGGTATATTGCAGTACACAGTAATACTATATGCGCTATTCTCGTACACAGGTAATGATATTTACAGAACCAAGCCTGCTGGTTCTGATTTTGGAGTCTCATGTCGGTTTCAAAGGCCCGTGTCAGATTATTTTCAGGGAACTTTATGCTCGGAAAACTTCATACTTCATGTTTATTGTTCATTCTGCATGTTAAGGGCGGAGACTATTAGTTTTGACTTACTTTGAGGAAGGAATCAAAATTGGCCGTATTTAAATGGACAATATGACTCGGCTCATCGGCCCAATTGGACTCCTTTGGCTTCTGTACCGGCGGAGCATCGGGATTCCGCATAAAGGAGACTATGCTGTCCTTATTGTTCTCACCCTCGTACTGCTGCTTCATGGCTCCGTTTCTGCAAAATAATAAGATGCGCAAATCAAGTTTTGGCGGGGATTATATGCTTGACACAAATGTAGATGGGATATTAAATTAAGGCTGGGATTATGTGAATCTGGCGGAATTCAAATTATGCATGGGATTCTGTGCACTAGGTGCCTACGGAAGTGGCATTTGAATTTTGGCGCGGATTCTGAGCCGTAGAATAGTGGCACGTGGATGCGGAATTCAAATTTTAGAAGGGATTCTGTGGATTATGCGCCTACGGAAGCGGAATTTGAATATTGGCGAAAAATCTGAGCATTAAGATACCTACAGATGCGGAATTTGAATTTTGGCGCAAAATATGTGCATTAATGCGCTTACGGAAGTTGAATTTAAATATTGGCGCTGATCCTTGTGCATTAGATTAGGGACACCTGGAAGTGGAATTCTAATTTTCGAGGGGATTCTGTGCTTTAAGCGCCTACGGCAGCGGAATTTCAGCGCAAAATCTGTGGATTAGCCGCCTCCGTAAGCGGAACTCTAATTTGGCGCTGATTCCGTACATTAGGCGCAACCGGATCCGGATTTTGAATTTTGGCGCTGATTCCGAGCATTAGACACAACCGGATCCGGAATTTGAATTTTGGCGCTGATTCCGTGCATTCGGAGTTTTCATAGAAGGATGAGTTCAAGATCTAACGTCATCCAGGCATAAGGTAGACATAAATAATTAGGAAAACGTCCAAAACAGAAGGTCGGGGAGGTTATAACAGGTTGTTGCATTAAATATTCTCGTCATGAGTGCATGCAATATTGGTATCAGGCTCTTCTCGGCTCTATTATGCATGTATGTAGATACGTACAGAATACATCAGAAATCCTCCCTTTGATCTTTCTTAGATATTAGTCCGGATTTTCCATCTCAGGGAAAATCATATTCAAATTCAAAGATGTGGAGCGAGTCTAATACTACGCTGTTCTACTATTAGCGCCGCGGGGATCAAGTCCCCTTATAAATATTACAATATTGTATATTTATAATCTAAATCAGGACCCGGAAACCAGAATAAAAGCCAACATCTACACAATGTAACATATTATTTTATGACCGAGATATCCAGATCCAATATCCAATACATGTAGTACATGTAGATACATTCTAATCAAACGCAGTCGACCGCCTCGACAATAAAGGTCAATTTTTATATATTACTAGGTACTACGTGACTTCTCTCCTTACTTTATGCTTTTCTTTGAAAGGAACTATAAACTGTAATACGATAATATATTACCGAGAAATGTCAGCCAGCCATAAATGTGTTTATTACAGTACACTGCATGGTGTACTTTAAGCGAATGTCCTGTCCGTCCGTCCGTACTTCCGTAAACAACATATCACATTGACGGTTTGGAAATAAGAGATATGAGATTTTACTAATCGTCAGCTAAGGTTACGACCATTACGCCTCCTCGAAGATGGTTGACCTTCATGATCTCTAAGGTAGGTCACATAAGGGGTCAACAACAAAGTTGAACAAAAAGTATCGAGTGAGGTGCCTATCGAAAGGTATGGTCACAATGTGCAGTTGTGACCTTAGTTCCGACCTACAACCTTCGTAGTAGTCAGTAGAGGTCAACAAAGGTCAAACTCGAGTAATGTGCTGTAGAAAAGTAGAAAGCAAATAAGTCACAGAATCCGGTAGTGACCTTGGTTTCGACCTATGACCTCCCGAACTAAAAGTCAGTCAAGGTCAAACTTGGGTAACTTGCCCATTGTCCATGGAGAGCCTGAGTCACATATACTACGGTAGCAACCTTGTTTTTGACCGATGACCTCAGTAATGGTCGCTAAGGGTCAGCAAAGGTCAAACTTAACTAAAATGTCCATCTAGCGTTTAAGTCACGTAGATTAAAGGATGACCTATGACCTTTACAAAGGTGATTAGAAATCAAGCGTTAGGTGCACTTATGCATGCTCATCTTAAGATGGTTTATTATACATACATTACGTTATAACTATAACTATTGTATCAAAGCAAGCTAGTCGCTTCCGTTGGTCATTCTAAAAATCAGATGTTTGCACAATTGGCTGCCAAATTCCTGCCTGTGTTTTCTTCTCACTGATTTGAGACTTGAGACGTAGAACGGTATAAAGTACAAATACATTTGAATGGAAAAGTACTTACTGATAAATACAAGCAAGAATTAAACTAACGTGTAGGTACCCATACCTATATAATTTCATTGTGTTGCTCAATCAATATATAGCATACAAGTCCACTATTAGCTTTCGTAGTGAGGTAGTAGTCAATCAGTTGTGAGCATTGCAAAACGTCGGAGGGATTGAATTAAGTTGCGGAATATTCAGAGAAGCCCGGCCACCATTCAAAATGCCGAGAAGAACTAGAAATCCGGAGGCTCTTAGAATGGTACGACCGCGCTCCTACAATTAAATTAGGCTTGTTACTTTAAGTGAACTGATTCGATTTCTTCAATCAAATGTAGATCGGGGCAAAATTACTCCGAATGGCACGGAAGGATGAGCGTCACTTCAACATTTCTCGAGCTATAATGACTTTTGAGGAGGCGATCCTCACCATGGCACTTGCCGAATATTGTAAGGCTATGCGCGCTTTGCGCCTAACCAAACAGTTTGGTTAGGTAGTACTACGGAGAGCCTATTAATTTGAAGGGCGACGCCTAAGTTTCCGCTCTTTCATAACCTGAAATAATTACAGTTATTTTCTGAACCAGATGGCGCGGAGCGGCGCGACTCAGTAAGCCGGGATCGGATCCGCCGAAACGTTCACATTTTCATTAGATACTTGGATGATTCCCGAGAGGATCGACAGTTGGATCAGTTCAACAAGGTTGTCTCTACTGGATGCCGGTAAGCAGACTTGCGCGCGCGCGGAGCTCTTACTCCTGCTTGCCTATTATACGAACCCCCACCATCTATTGCCAACAGGCTCAAATATTGCTGTCAAAATCTGACAAGGGTTTCACTACTAGATGATAGTAAGCCAAACTGCACATGCGGGCTCACTGCAGCGCTCATGTGCGCCTGGAATGCTTAGCCCCGCCATCTATAGCCGATAGTCTCCAATATTACTGTGGATTTATAACAAGGGTGTGAATCCTGGCTGCCAGCAAGTCAAACTGCCCCTTTGGGCTTATTACCCAGCTCATGTGCGCCTGTCTGGTTAGTCCGTTATCTATTGCCCAATGCCAACCAGCTCTAATATTACCGTTAATACCTAACAAGGTTCTCACTACCACAACCGGCAAAATAACTGCTCAAGCAGCCTGAACACTAACTGATCCGCGCATACGCGTTCTCTCACCCTTAACGTAATCTACCGCGCAGGAATACTAATACTGTTTCTGTCTATTCCTTCCAAGGTTGTACGCAGGACACGACGACCTGATCCAAGTCCTTGCGAGCTGTGAGATTGAGCTGGACGCCTGAGCCTGACTGCGCAGGAGCATCCATATTCAACATTTTATACGACATTCCGTATGTGCTAAGGCCTTACTTGAAATAAAGAAGGGTTGGGAAGCCCGTAACGTTGAACTTCTTGCTGACGGCCTGGTTGGCGGGCTGATTGACGTCAATGGCGGCCAAAATGGCCTCCTCCTTGAGCTCTCCTGCCGCGCCCGCGTAGTCCGGCTTCATTTTCTTACAGTACCCGCACCAGGGCGTGTAGAAGAGGACCAGGACGCCACTGCTCTCCCTCTTCACTAATTTCAGTAGGGCCTGGGAAAACGTTACAAGAAAAGTGCTTAATTTGTAGCATAATGCCATTAAGACCCGGGCGGGTCCAAAGGTTAAACCAGAGGCAGGCCCAGCAGGACCCGCTAAAAGGTCTCAAAATTAAATTACGGGGATTTTATGAAATATTTAGATGCTTTCTCGTAAGGGAAAGTGCATTAAATTTAAAATTCCTTATGAAGAGCTCCTCTCAACTCTGACATCATCTTACTTTCTGGCCCAGCCTTACGTCCTGCTCTAAAATCCCCAAAGGAGGATTTAAGTTCAAGTCATCCTAAAATACAAAATTAATGTTGACAGAGGATTTCATATTTTTCGGAAATTTTAAACAAATATCCACCTACAACATATTTCTTCCGCAGAGTTACACTATTTCCTCAAAAATTCATATAATTTCCTCCATGCGGCCTATTAATAGCATTAGAAATTAAAATCCTTCCGATTCTTCAAAGGTTCCCCAATTTCCTCGCCTGTTAATAATATTAGGCTCCAGCTCATTTATATACGATCTTCAGTTGCGGGTTTTTACATAAAAACTTAACTAAATTTCCCCGCCGCCGCACCGAAAAGGAGCTCCTAATTTAATATAAGTACTCAGAGAGACTCAGAGTCAACTTTTCTGGGCCGAATTCCCATTAGCTCCTTCCTTAAAGTAATTACTTTGAATTAAGACTCGGGGTGTCGGAAATAGGGTGGGAGGGCCCTTTGTAGGTTGTAGGGCATAGTTTTAAAATCCGAGCCTGCTACTATGAATCAAAGCTCAAAACTTTTGTTTCTCCAGATTAAAATATAACGCTAGAGGGGAAGTTTTAAAAGTTTAGCTAAATATAGCTATTGTACAGAATCCATTGTAAAACGTAATGGATAACGTCGCAGTTCACCGGGGCATAAATACACAACCCGGACACGTTATGAATTGCGAATTTGCTAATTTAACCAAATATTTGCCTGTACACTGTGTACATATGTGGAAGCCATAATGTGGCCGAGTATTGTTACAAAGGATATAAGTACATAGTTATACTTGTACTATATGTTCCCCATTCATTCCCAAATTACGTAAAACAGCCTACAATCATTCCTATTGAATATTGAATCATGGCCCTATTGTGTCGAAGTTTATTAGCAATAAGCAAGGTGCGGCTTTAAAGTTATAAAACTGAATAAGCTAAAAACCGCATAAAAATGTAGGTTGTAGCACACAACAAATTTATTTGGTTAAAAATTAACAGTAATAAGTGCATAATATTAAGGCATTTTAAGCAAAGCTTAGATTCGACTTCTTGTTAAAAAAAGTAGGTAATAATTGGGTAATAAATATAATGGAATTTTCATTTTTCTGAGTCTAAAAAAATGTCCTCAGAATTTGAACTATTCCGTAAGTCGAAAAATATTTCCACGGAATTTGAACTATTCCGTAAGCCAATTTGTTTTGGCTGCCATGTAAACTATCAGCAAGTAATTCGAAATCTCTCACCAATTTAAACAGATTTCCTCACCAATTACCGCAAATTACTCACAGATCTTTTCAAACTTAGTATAAGCAAAATATGATTTATTTTAGAATAATTAAGAACGGTATTAAAACGCTAGCATTCGAAAGGAAATCTGATTGAATTGGAGAGAGATTTCGAATTACTTGGTGCTGATTTAAATATTCCTCTTTTTTTTCTGAAACCTATTTTTTAAAATACAGCTATAAAAGCTCGAAATATGAAGTTTTAGGCTTTTCTGACCCAGCAAATAATAATTATAGGCCCTAAATAGCAATAGCTGTTGTAAACCCCTAAAATGTAGAGTCTGCCTAATTTTCGTAAACAATTCCACGTATCCTGAGGCTCTTCAAAGTTTGTTCGTGTGGCTAGAAGTTAGAATCTAACACGTTGTAAGAGCCTCAAGGCTATTTCAAGTACGTCCTACAAACTTCTACTTTCCAAAAGTGTCAGACTAAAAACAAAGTGTAGGTGCGCTAGCCTTGCTATTATGTGATAGAGCAAACCGGAAAGTTTCCCGATTCCCCATTTTTATATTGACGTTAATCAGGTGTTGTTACTTTTTTTTAAACGGGCTCCCATGATTGATTCGAACATAGTAACACTTAAGAATTTAAATACTAGAGGACAACATGTACAAACTATTTTTGGATTACGGCCTAAACTAGAAGTACTAAGCCTAGGTCGGCTAATAAATATAAGGCGACCGAGAGCCGGGGCACTAATCAAATTACGGCTCGGAGAGGCGCCAGAAGTCCACTTTAATTAAGCTCAGATTCCGGGACGGTACCTACACGGTTTAATTACAAAACTCTTAGCCTGGCATCTTCATGTAAGGAACAGGCGGAGACCGCCTTGACTTGGCGCCCAACAGTACATTTATTTAGTGAAGTCGATGGCACGGCCTGTTCAGTAGCTGCATGTTTCGTTAAAGGGTTATAGAGGAGTTACAGTAGGCAGTTCTGGACTTACGGAAGGAATTTTCCTGCGTAAGGTTCTAAGGACTTCCCATTATGTTCATTAATATTAAGACGATGGGAGATGGTGGGCGGATTCAATTTGGATAATGGATTCAGTAGAAAACGAACTGGACAGGCGTTGGGACCTCATCCCTTTGAATCCTCCTTTAGGGAACTAAACTTAGGTTCACTTTCATTTTGTCGAACTCCCGAAGGTCGAATTGTCACTTTGTCGAAATCACTACCTCAGAAGTTTTGAATGTAGAATCTTTTGACTGCCGTAAGATTGGAATGTCAAACCATTCGAATGTCGAAAATTTTCAATCTCGAATCTTTTGAATGCCGACAGGTTTGAATGTCAAACAATTTGAATGTCGAAAATATTTAATGCCGAATCTTTTGAATGCCGAAAGGTTTGATGTCGAAAATATTTAATGTCAAATCTTTTGAATGCCGAAAGGTTTGAATGTCGAAAGGTTTGAATGTAGAATCGTTTAAATGCCAGGTTAGGATAGAGGTTAGGTTGGTTAGGTTAGTTCAAGTTAGGCTAGGTTACTTAGGTCAGGTTACTTAGGTTAGGCGAAGTTACTTAGGTTAGGTTAAGCTACTTAGGTTAAGTTACTTAGGTTAGGTTAGCTTACTTAGGTTAGGTCGTTAGAATACTTAGGTTATGTTAGGTTACTTAGGTTAGGCACTATTCTACATTTAAAACTTTCGACATTAAAATGATTCGATATTCAAGCATTTCGACATTTGACCGATTCGAAATTCAAGCCTTTCGACATTAAAACGATTCAACATTAAGCCGCTTTGACATTAAAGCCTTTCGACATTGAACCGACTTTACATATAAAACTTTCGACGCAGTGAGTTCGACGAAGTGACCATTCGACATTTCACAGTTCGGCATAATGACCGCCATTCCAAAACTTACTTGTAGATTAGGAAGATGGAGGACGTCCTGGGCAGTGGGGTCCTCGTCCCATGGCAAGTCCCCGGTCGGGTCCCGCATGAAGCTCACCACTGACCCCGGCCGGAGGGCCCTGTCATAATTCACGTTGAATTCCCCATTATGATAATGCTTGAGGACGGGGAGGGGACTCGGGCCCACTTTCAGCTTCTTACAGAGCTTCTTCCCTTCCCTGCAAATTGAATTAGAGGACGTAATGTGATCAGTGATCAGTCATACTTGATCATCCTTTCGTCAGCCTATTCGAGCATAGCTATGGATCCCCCAAAGAGGCAGGGGCGGCTCTAGGAGTTTCGCCAGGGTCCGCTAAAATCGGCACAAAAATATTTACTGCGTATCTCAATCCAATGTGATCCCTCCTGTGACTAACGGGTTTCCAGTACTTACTTACTTAGTGAATCATATCTGAAAACTAAATAGGTAGTAGCTAAAACGTGGGTGTGACCGAAAGCTGCAATTTAATTCGTAATTATTAGTAAGTTTAAGTTTAATTTGGACTTAGTTTGAATTCTGGTGCACTTCCGCCATTTTCATCACTTTTTATCAGCAAATGATAAAATGTGAGAAAAAAAGAATGATAGAAAGTCGATAAAATGATCAGAATTACATTTTTAAATTTTATTCTAGGAAAATTTCTGAAGGCATGAAGTATGTAATGTAACTGGATAAAGTCAGCTAAGACACTAAGGCGCATATTCTGATTTCTCACATTCAAATAACGGGCCGGCTATGCCGATTCCCTAGAACCGCCACTGCAGAGGCTCTACTTATCAATAGGAGCGCGGGGGCGCGTAATAATAAACCTCCATTGAAGATCCTGGACCAATTCATCAGAATTCAATTGAGCCTAATTTAGGCTCTCTTTCAAACAAGGAGGCCCGGAAGTTTAAATCCCTTCAATGTACCCAATTCTGCGTAAGCCGCTGTTTGCGTCAGAGGAACGCCACTTATGACTGACAAGGATGGGAATGCACTCCCTGCTATACAATTACGTGTGACCCCTCACATGCCAGAACATAAGAGTTCAAACCAAAATAAGCTGTAGGTAAGTATTCAGAAATTATGCATACGTAAGTTACTTCAATGCCTACAACGGGAATGCCCTTGACCTTGACCTTCGTATGTACAGGGCAGAGGGAGGTCACTGAATCCCCAATTGGACAATGGCTTAGATAATAGCGACTGCGATTACAAAAGCAGTTATATTGAATTATGGCCATACAAACGTTATTCCTAGGAATGGTAGAATAATGGTTGAGCGGCACGGAAAGCGGCAGTAAATCCTAACGTCTCAATTTAATTACTCCCCACTTTTGTTCTTGGCCAGGCTTTGTTTCCAAAGTCCCAATGAACCATGTCAAGGCAGTCGAATACAATGAAGTAGGGCCTTGTCAACTTTCCAGTAAATTCGAAGAGAACAAGGTGTAAAAACTAACTACATTATGTGAGAAGTCAAAATCATATGACATTATGCGCAAACATTACAAGCACGTGACAAACTGCATCAAAAGGTCAATGACCCCTTTTCAAATGTACATCTATCGCGCATGTGTATAGTGCAATTCTACGATGTATGTGAAAAGTGCTAATACATGGCGCATGCGCAGATCTAAAGTGTCTGTGATCATCTATGGCGCATGTTCAGATCTAAAGTGTCTGTGATCATTAATGGTGCATGTGCTCATCCATAGTGCATGTACACATCTATGGTGCATGTGCTCATTTATAGTTAATGTGCACATGTATGGCACATCCGCAAATCTTCACTGCATGCGCCCATTTAAAGTGTTTGCGTTCATCTATGGGGCATGTGCAGATATATAGTATATTTGCACATCAATGGCGCGTGCGCGGCTATATAGTGTTTGTGTAGATCTATAGTGCATGTGCTTATTTATAGTGCATGTACACATCTATGGCTCATGTGCTCACCTATAGTGTAACTGCACATCTGCGGCGCATGCGCAAATCTCAACTGCGTGTGCACATCCTTGGCAAATTTGCGCATCTATCGAACACGTGCCATAGAAATCTAATCTACTAGAATGCTTGGGAAATGTATTTTTCAAATTTCTCGAGACACAGCTACGCACAAGAGTTTCTGGAGAGTTACGGAACTTTTAATTCAATTAATCAACTGAACTGTCGAACAGGTACGGATGGACAAGTACGCGCTGTCTGTCGTGTCATTCTATGTACATTATAAATTATAATACAGTTAGTACCTACGAGTAAGTACTTAGATCCAAATAGAATACTAATTAATCAAATCATAAGGTGAGCCCGTGCAGGGAAATGCAAAGGGAGCCACAAAGTTTTCCCGCAGCCCTGTAGGCGTAGGCACGCGCACCCGCCTGAGCTAATTTATTGACATACATAAATAGCGTACAATGGAGCTCCGAAAATTGGCCTCAATTACAATAAATAGTTAAAATTGAAATGCAAACACGAAATTGTATTGTACTCGTTTAGATCCAGAGGGAAAACGTACGGTTACGTTATAACTCAACCAATAGACGTCTTTGTGTTTGTCTGCTTTCCCAATAATTTTGTACTTTCCCAGAACTGAATATTTCATTTCTATTATATCTTCATTGTTACGAGAATGTTTTGTGTCTGGAAAAAATTAGCTATTTTACAGACCCGCCTGGCTTCCTATTGATTCTGAACTGTCAGAAATTGGGAAAAAAGCAGTGGGCAGGGTATTATAAGGCACTCACTATAATGATTGACTTTAGAGGGATATTGGAAGCATCAAGTAGTAATATGTACTACGTAATAAGTATTACCACAATTTCGTATTATTATTATTAATATTCTGAGTACTATTTACGTAATACTTACTCAACGTACGTACGTAGCATGATTTTTAGTATCTAACTTATACTCGAAATAAGGGAAACGCAAGACGCTTAAGCAGCTAAATTGAACCAAATTCAAAAAAGCGGTAGCTCTGGCTAAAGTAACCATAATTATGTCAAGAGTCATAAGCTGTACCAACCTGGTATCATTAAGTTGAATAGGTATTACCTAAGACTAGTAGCGCCACCAGAATATAAGCTTTTAGCTAAACAAATCCTATAAGCTGTAATAAGTTGTAGGCATAATTATTTAGCAGCAATACGGCACCTACAAAAATTCATAAACCAGAATAAGGCACAGTTAGGTTAATTAATTATGGAGAAAAAAACTCATTATTCGGTTGAACTTTTTAATTTCCATATTCTGGTCACTTTAAGTATTTTCTTAATTAGTAAATATTTTGGGGAGAGATTAAATCCGTTTTTCGGGATTTTTCAATAATTGGGTCACATACCCATGCTACCCAAAGGTCAGGTTGCAACGGTTGTAACTTATACAGATATCCTGGTTCAGAATATGACTAGCCCAGAACCCGAATCCTGGCCTCCAGTTTCCGATATCCGAAACCGCTGAGGGACCAATTTCCGGATCCCGGAAAGTTAGGGCCGAACTTTGGGCTTGGGAACGACAGGCCGGTAATAATAATAGAGTAGCTCATCCATCCCAATTTTGAAAATAAGAAATAGAGAGTGAGCGGGGCTCCGTGCCGCGGCCACAGGTGGCCAAAATAATGTAGCCATAAATAGGGACCAGCTCTAGCTCTGACAACCGGGCCGAACATTAAGCCTGACACTTGAGCTCCATCCGGGTATGCCTAATGCGTGGGCTGGACAATATCCAGGGCCTGCCAATATTAATGATCTCCATTAAAATTAGAGCCCTGCACCTGATCACCCGGGAACCCTTATCCTCTATTACGTCAATAGGACACTAATAGGCCTTCATCATTTCCTCTAATAGGTGGGCCAGGCCTTTGTCCCATTAGTTCCACTTTGCTTGCCCCTCCGCACTGACAAGGGACAAGTCTTTAGAGCGTGAAGCTTTAATAATGCCGGCCTGCCTTCGGAACTATTAGGAACAATAGGCTGGTTCTAGTAAATTAATATTAGGGAGAACTATTCCGGGAATTATGGTTTAGCCGGCCGATTCTGAAGGAGAGCAGCGTAATGCAGAATAGAGAGTACTATACGAAGGGCGGTTCATAAGATTTGGAACAGTTTCGAGAGGCCGATTCCTGGCTTGCATATGATAGAAATTTTTTGAACTCGCTGCTATGGGCTCAATTAGTGACGTAAGCAAACGTTTTTGGTGGGAGATTCGAAATTTTGTAGGAAACTCCCAACTCAATTGCTGATTGATACCACATTTATTTGTATCCTGGCCGTTGGTTCTAGTGACTACGACTACAGCCAACGACTGCATGACTTGGAGATAATACAATTTCAGGCCTATTTCATTATATGTCGTTTTTAATGATTTAATATTAGTGATGCCCAAAAAATATACACTTTAGCCCCAACAAATATTGAATTAAGAAGATAATGTATATTTTAGATGTTGGATACCAATTTTGGTGGTTTATACGGGATTCATACCTCATACCTGACGCATATTTCATGGACAATCTGAGTCATATTCTTCGCTTTATATCTAGATTAATTATTTGTTCTTAATGCTTTCCGCTAAAATCTGTACTTTTTGAGCGGGTTAAAATACAAGCTGATTTTACATAAACCCGTAAATTAGTTGTTTCCACAGGGTCTGAAACGTGATGAAACGCTCCGTGTACATTATTGGTTCCCTTCGATTATAAATATGTAAGCTTTAGATAAACCAGGAAGTTAGTCCCACTAAACAATGTACGCAAGAACAATAACCTCTCAATCCCAATCCTGCACAGAAAATGCATACTAATATTGAAATCCTGTTGAAATCCAATTTAGCACGTACTACCCAAGCTCATTGACCTTCCCCTCCTGCAGAATATCCGCATAAAAATCATTAAGCGGACTGTCACTAGGCAATCATTATCCCATTATTTGCATAAAACCCTGAACATGAAAACACAATCTACGACTTTGAGCTCTTTACAAGGTACTAGGAGCTTAGAAGCCAGGATTGGGGGGAAATCTCATAAAAAATATGATTACCAGGTATACTGCATACTCTATTTTCAGGCAATAACTAATACCATAAATATACCCGGGTAGCTAAATAATTGACCTTTATTTTGGCCTCTAGTGAAGTGCCTGCCCCTGGTAGTGTTCTTAAAATGATACTGATTCTCACCAAACCTTGATCTCCTTTTTGGCTTGCATTTTCCATAATTTAAAATTCTGCAATATTGCAAATTCTATAAATTAAAAATCTATACTTATTCGGCAGCGTTAAATACAGGCCAAGTCATACATGGACAAGGGGCACATGGCACATCCTTGTAACACGCAACGAGCCCTGTGCTTTACATCAGCAAAGTGAGAGCTGTGTGCATATGCGGTTTGTATTGCAAACTGAAATACTTGTACATACATAGTACTAATGCTATTCGCATGCCGTGACGTCGATCTATGACAGAATGAGTCATCCCTTCAGTTTTGCCAATATCACTTTAGCATTGCGTATCTTATCGCGTAATCGCAGAAACTCTACGTAAAGTGACCCACACAAACGTTTTGATAACAGAACAGTGTGGGCGGTACTATTCTAGTTAACTGTGAAATTTATTATACAAACTAGCTTAAAGCTACATTTAAAAATTAAATAAAATGGAGCCCAAAGAGGCTCCAACGCGTATCATTGCCCATTTCGACTGTGACTGCTTTGAAGTCCAGATCTTTCAGCTGGAAGCCGCGGAGACGCGCGGGAAGCCCTGCATTGTCGCGAATACGGACCGCGGGTATTAATATCAATATCTAAATTACATTAACTAAATGCCATAATTTTTCATGCCTTTCCTGTCAATTAAATCTATTGATTGATGTACTTTAGAATCACGTCCGTCAGCTACGAAGCCAGGAACTTTGGGATCACCCGGAAGTCCCGCGTTAGCGAAGCGCAGGAAAAGTGTCCCGCCCTAATTGTGTTCAACAATGCGGCGGGAACTTCAGACCGGCCCAAGGATTCGAAACTGCGCGAAATCGGCAAGAGACTCCAGACCCTGGTAAGGGCCTACATTGAGTCCAAAGACTTCCTGCCTGGCGCCATATTTGAATTTGCTGGGAACGACGAGTTCTGGCTGGATTTGACAACCGCAACGGTCAGCCCGCTTGAAGCGATCCCTGAACCTGACCCTGAAACATCATTTTTCTACGAAAGTGAGGCAGGCCGAATATCCCTGGAATCCCTAAACCCGGAATCACTAGACAATTTAAATATCAGGCTCTTCCGCGCCGCCGGGATCGCTTCCCAGCTCACCCAAATCCTCTTCCAATCGACTGGGATCGTAATTTCGGCCGGGATCGGGACCAACAAGTTCGTTTCAAAGCTGGGCGGCGGCCTCAACAAGCCGGCCGCCATTACGATCGTACCTCCAGCCGGCCTGAGCTGCATGTCAAAGCGGATTAGGCTGGACACGGTTCCAGGGCTCAAGGGCACGCTCGGGACCAAGGTTTCGAGGCTCCTCAAGGTGGAAACATTGTATGAGCTGGGCCAAGTGGACGGGGAGTCCTTGATTTCAAATGAGTTCGGGGTCACGGAAATTCGGAAAATACGGGGGCTGTCACAGGGTGAATGCAGCGAGGCAGTTAGGGCCAGGCTGCTTCCTTCACGGCTCAAGTTTTCGAGAACCTTCAGTAAGTACGTCATTTAAAAAAAAAACTGCTGACAAAAAATATGATTAATATAAATTATATATTTTGCTGAATTCTGAACAGGCGAAACTAGACAAAATGAGCTAACAGAAGCAACTTTTCCGGCCCATCTCCAACGGCTCTGCCACGGCTTTGAGGAGCGGATCCATGACGAAGAACGGCTCTACCGGAGGCGGCCGGGTCGGGGGTCAGTCTCTATCAAGCGGACCGAGCGGAGCCTATGCGTCCCAATAGAAATCCTAGACGAATTTGGTGGGGACCAACTATACGGGCAAATAATGTCAGGCTTAGAGTTAGAGGACAAGTTCCAGCCCTGGGCCAACGTCTTAAAAATAGGCTTTCAAGGGAAGGACTTTGTGACTTGCTAGGAGGCCAAAAACTGAATTTTTAAATCAAATGGAAGAATATCGGATTTCTTAGCCCCGGTCCAATTTTCTCGCAGTCCGTATATAACTAAGCCGGATCCAATCTTACTCTGAAATTCCAGACGACACGTTTCTTTGGAAGAGCCTCCAATTTTGGGATCTGGACCTTTGTAGGAAGATAAATGACTTTCTATTTTTGACCCATATGGCGCCTATTGGAAGAAATAATTGCTTGGGCTCCTAAGGTGTCTACGGATAGGTGGTCGTGTCTATTATGGCGAGGTGGAGAGTAGGGATTATTTATAGGAAGACTCAGGACCTGGACCAGAAGCTAGCGGGGAAAGATATTATACGTATACGGCTATATGTTGCAGATTTTCCAGGAAATCGCAAGTTGCAAGTACGAATTAAAAAATCCGATATTGAAAGCCATTATTTTAATCAAGGATTTGATGCTCTCTCGAATGGTTCAAATTATTCTTTGGGATGCGTAGAAATTACTTTTTAAAACTTATACAACTATTTTATATTATCAGCAGTTGGCGCTGCATGGGAGACCCTTGTGCCCAACTGGCCAAACAAGCCCGCACTAGAACACGAATGGGTTAAAACTGTATGAGGAACACGCCCGCGCTAGAACACGATTGGGTTAAACTTATATGTGAGGAACAAGCTTATTTTGATTTGAATTTTATATACTTTCTACAAATCACAAATTGTAAAGTAAATTGCCTCATTGGAAGTTAAACTGACCGGTCAGTATATATACTGTCGAATTTCCTAAACAAGCTGGGACATAGAAATAGGTGCTTGTATACTACTATAGGGAATAAAGTCTACGGTGAAAGTGCAACAGGTGAAAGCGGAGGTCCTCTAATGTAGTACATATTTCCATGCTACTGGACTGGAAGCTACATAGAACGAGCCATTAGAGCGGATACCTTAATGGTCCCCATTATTATCGACACTCGAGTTAATGAAGATGAAGCTTTATAGGCTCTATACTTTAGTGTTACCGTACTACCTACCCCGCGTCTTCTACAGAGTTCAACAGTTTATAAACTATAAACTACAAGTAACGACCTCGCCTTCGGCTGGTGTCTTATACTTGCGCACGCGGCTCCGCCGCTTAGCGAGGTTGGCTCTGCGCTTGGAACGAATTAGTACAAATATT